>JAUMHM010000048.1:6262882-6276604 GCA_032362435.1 Melikaiella ostensackeni
TATATAATAATCGAAGTGTCTATGTAGTATAACCTCATAAAAAATAGCTTATTTTCGCATACTTAAGTTAAAGTACCGAGAAATGGTAAAAATCACGAATAAATGGTATTTTTGTTGTCATTAAAAGATGTATACTAAAAGTTGTATAATATATAATAATCGAAGTGTCTATGTAGTATAACCTCATAAAAAATAGCTTATTTTCGCATACTTAAGTTAAAGTACCAAACGTAAGATAATTTTTGATGATGTCTATGCTGCATAGGAACTTATATTCTCTTAGTATACAACTTTTACTCTTCACCCGAAACAGAAAAAAAAATGATTGGCTTGAAAATAACGAGGGAGAAGAGAATTCTCGTGATTTTTATCATTTTCGGATTGAAAAATCGATAAACAGAACATTAGTTCAGTAATGTGTGAAAAGCAATTTGTTTTATGCGAGAGGCACTGAAAAGCATTAAGTAAAACACGCAGAGACAGGATCAGAACTCTAAAATCTGACATACATGCAGACTTTGCATGCCTAATCCATTCCCGCACTAAACCGATTGGCTGACCAAAACCAGCAGTTTCCACTGCAAGATTTATGTCTCCGCTTCGGAGGAAAGAATAGGTTCGAGCACAATTCACTTTTGAGACTTTGCATACTTTCGAGTCTAAATTATTTTCAAATTAGCTCCTGGAGGACGTAAAACATTTACACAAGATCTAATTAAGGTCATGGTTTGATCCATCGTGAACTCAAAATCGATTAAGCTCTTAATTCTTTAGTAATATTCAAGTTCTGCAGTGACATACTTCATTTTAGGAAAATAGTAATAGATATTGCTTGAAATAGTTAATAAATCATAATATTACTTTATGTAGTTATTAAGAAATTAGAATTTCGATTTAATTTACATTTTATTTCCTCCTTCAAGTTAAAAAAGACAAGAAAAAATCTATATCCGCCAGGATTCGAATCCGGAAATCCCGTATTATATCCCGGGTTGACCGGTTTCGTCATCGCGATACACTGGGAAAAAATCTCTTTGGACAAATCAATTCAGAGCCCACAATTTCTATCCGGTTTACAAGTTTGAAAGAAAAATAATAGTATATTATGCACCATGGGCGAAAAGAGGAACTTTTTCGACGAATAATGAAAAAATACACGAGTCGTAAAATTTTCCCTCCTCCTTGGTGCATAGGATATTTTTTATAACAAATGCATGATTTCAGACACGATTGGAGGACTAGCTTGGTTTGTGCTAATGTGGAGGAATTTTGGAAACTTTATTTCAATTTTAAAATGAATTTACAAAGTTTTTAGAATTTTGGAACTTTTCAAAATTCTTGAAATTTTGAAAACTGTTGATTCTGCCAGGAAACCGAAACTTATCTGCTGAAAAATGGCTAATGAATGTATTTATTTATTGAATTTGTTTAAAATATACACAATTGTTGTTTAAGGGAAAATCATAAAAGAAAAAAGTGTGATATTTATAGTTGATTCTGATGAAAAGTCGAAATCTATCTATCAAACATATCCTAATTTCATACTTGTTTATAATATTTGTGTAAACAAATAAGAATTGATTTTCAAAATCTTCCAATTTTGAGTTAACATTATTTTACTTTCATTTCCTTCTTACAATACAGGTCCAAAGTATTTCGATTTCGCGAAGGAAGCATATACTTATTTCATTCAATAATTTGTTTATAACAATCTGAAAAAATATATTCAGCTATTACTGCTGCATCTTTTGCCTCAATTCCGACCATTTTGATTTGAATCAGAAATTTTTGGACTGAAGAGCAACCTTGCAAAGGCAAATTTTGAAGAAATTCTTTATTTGATTATTTATTTCATTTATTTTTATTTTATTGTTCATGTAAGTTGATTATCTGTGAACATAAATTAATCAATGATTTTACAAGGTGACCCTGAATCGTTTCAAAATTAAACAATTTTCAGTTTTTGACGATAAAAATTAAACGGCTTCAATGCAAAAGCCTTGGTAGCTTAAAAATTGTAAACGTCCGATTGAAACTTTATAAACTATTAAAAATTTTTCAATAATTTCAATTTTGATTAATAAATAACAGTCGATCAATTATGAATTTGAAACAACCTAAAATTAAAATAGTTCAACTTCTAAATCAAAAAGGGTTAAGTTAAAAAAAATATCGTTAAATTTGTGATGTTTCAAACTGAAAATTGCTTAAGATAATTTAACTCTGAACATTTATAAAACTTATTTGTTTATTCGTTATTTTAGAGTATTGAAAGTGATAGCGTTGATTCCTATTTCCCAATCACAAATCTTTGAAATGTTCAGTTTACGAAAGTTTAAAATATTAAATTTTGCAGTTTAACGGCATTTCATTTGAAATTGTTCAATTGAAATCTTTGGAAGATTTTAGAAATCTTTCAAATCTTTGCAATTTCTTTGAAATCCTTATGGAATGTTTGAAATCTTTTGAAATATTTTGAAATCTTCGTGAAATTTTTAAAATCTTTATGAAATCATTCATACCTTTGTGAAATATTTAAGAACTTTGTTAACTCTTTTGGAATCTTTGAAATCCTCGGAAACTTTCTGAAATCTTTGAAATTTTTGTGAAATCATTGAAATATTTGTCAAATATATAAAAACTTTCTTAACTGTTTGAAATATTTGAAATGTTTCTAAAATTTTCAAATGATTCTGCAAAATCTTTGCAATCTCCTGAAATATTTTGAAATCCTTGAAATCTTTAAAAATTTTGTTTATCCTCTAGAAATCTTTGAAGTCTTTCTTAAATCCTTAAAATCTTTGCAAAATCTGCAAAATCTTCATATTTTGAAATTTTCAAAATCTTTGAAATCTTTGAAAACTTCTGAAATCATTTAAATATTTTTGAAATGTTTAAAAACTCCGTTAAACCTCTTAAGATCTTTGAAATCTTTGAGATCTTCTGAAATCACTTAAATATTTTTGAAATGTTTAAAAACTCCGTTAACCCTCTTAAAATCGTTGAAATTTTTCTGAAACCTTTAAATCTTTACGAAACCTTTGAAATCTTTGTGAAAATTTTGTAATCTTTATGTAATCATTGGAATCTTTCTGAAATATTTGAAAACTTTGTTAACCCTCTTGAAATCTTTGAAGTCATTCTAAAATCTTTAAAATCTTTGCGAAATCTTCGAAATCTTCACGTTTTTAAATTTTTTAAATCTTTTGAAATCTTTTGAATCTTTGTGAAATTTTCGAAATATTTGTGAAATCTTTTAAAATCTTCTGAAATGTTTTGAATTTTTTGAGATTTCCGAAATCTTTATGAAATAATTGAAACTTTCGTGAAATATGTGGAAGCTTTGTTAATAGTTTTGAAATCTTTGAAATGTTTCTAAGATCTTTAAATGACTCTTTGCGAAATCTTTGAAATCTTTTGGAATCATTTGAATATTTTTGAAATATTAAAACTTCATTAGCTCTCTTAAAATCGTTGAAATCTTTCTGAAACCTGTAAATCTTTACGAAAGCTTTGAAATCTTTGTGAAATTTTTGTAATCTTCATATAATCATCAAAATCTTTCTGAAATATTTAAAAACTTTGTTAACACTCTTGAAATCTTTAAAGTCTTCCTCAAATCTTCAAATTACTCTTTGCAAAATCTTTGAAATCTTCTGAAATATTTTGAAATTTTTGAAATCTTTCGAAATCATTTAAATATTTTTGAAATATTTGAAGCCTCTTTTAACTCTTTTAAAATCTTTGAAATCTTTCTGAAACCTTCAAGATCTTTACGAATTCTTTGAAATTTTTGTGAAATTGTTTTCATCTTCATGTAATCATTAAAATCTTTCTGAAATATTTAAAAACTTTGTTAACCCTCTTGAAATCTTCAAAGTCTTCCTAAAATCTGTAGAATCTTTGCGAAATCTTCATGTTTTGAAATTTTTTTTATCTTTTGAAATCTTTTAAATCTTTGTAAAATTTTCGAAATATTTGTGAAATCTTATAAAACCTTCTGAAATGTTTTGAATTCTCTGAGATTCTTTAAATCTTCATGAAATCATTGAAATCTTTGTAAAATATGTAAAAACTTTGTTAATTGTTTTGAAATCTTTCAGAATCATTCAAATATTTTTGAAATATTCAAAGACTCTTTTAACTCTTTTGAAATTTTTGAAATCCTTCTGAAACCTTTAATATCTTCACGAAACCTTTGAAATCTTTGTGAAATCTTTAAATTTTGAAAATTTTTGAATCTTTTGGAGTCTTCAAAATGCTTGTGAAATTTTTGAAATTTTCTGAAATTTCTTGAAATCTTCAAAACCTTTGCGAAATCTTTTAAATCTTCATATTTTGCAATCTTTCAATTCTTCATACTTTGAAATCTTTCAAATGTTTGTGAAATTTACGAAGTGTTTGTGAAATCTTTCAAAATCTTCTGAAATGTTTCGAATTTTTTGAGATTTTTGAAATCTTTATGAAATCATTGGAATTTTTGTGAAATATGTAAGAACTTTGTTAACTGTTTTTTGATCTTTGAAATGTTTCTGAAATCTTGAGATGACTCTTTGCGAAATCTTTTAAATCTTTGAAATCTTTTGGAATCTAAATGTTTTTCAAATATTTAAAAACTTAGTTAACTCTTTTGAAATCTTCGGAATCTTCCTGAAATATTTCAGAATCTCTGAACAATTCTTGAAATATATATGTAATCATTAAAATCTTTCTGAAATACATATGTAAAAACTCTTTTCACTCTTTTGAAACCTTTGAAATGTTACTGAAAACTTCTGAAATATTTTAGAATCTTTGAAATCTTTTGGAATCCTTGTAAAATCTTTGACATCTGAAAATTTTCAATTGAAAAGTGTTGAAAGCTTCCATTTTATACGTCCAAATTATTGAGCATTCGATTAAAAAAATTCTAAATTAAAAATTTGTTTAGATTTAATTTTGAAACTTCAAAATTCAAAAGATTTTGGCTTTAAGTACTGTAATTTGCAGTTCAGTTTTGATTTCTTCAAATAAATATATTTTCAGCTTCAAGAGTTTGAATTTTTTAATTTTAGTGACTGTGAAAAATTATTACAAACCGGGCGCTCTAAAAAAAAAAACAGAATTCTTCTTCTCATCAGAATCGTTCATTTTAACCTCAATTATTTGCAATCAACAGTTTAGAATTGTTTCTAACAATTAAAAATGCTGAGTATCAATACGTCCTTTCGAAATATTATTCATGTGAATAAAATAAACGATTCTGCTAAAAAAGGCGCATTTTCTGTTTCCTAAAGCGCCTGTATAATAAATTTGTTTATCAGACTTGTTTAAAAGAATTAAAAATATTATTGAGTGTCAATATATCCCAAATGAAATATTATTATTGAGCGTGATTTAAACGATTTTGTTATAAAAAAAGGCATTTTCTATACCGAAAAGCGCCTATTCAATGAATTTGTTCATCAGAACTGTTTATATCAATAAAAAAAGTTGTTGAGTGGTGATAATTCCCGTTGAAATATAATTCTCGAAGGTAAAATAAACTATTCTGCTAAAAAAAACGCATTTTCTGTATCTAAAAGCGCCTGTTGGACAGACGCAATGAAAAAAGTAGACAGACGCAGTGAAAAAAGCAGACGGACGCAGAGAAAAAAGTGACGCGCAGTAAAAAAGTAAATAAAGTGCAAACTATGGAACGAACCCTGTGGCCTGCTTTAGTGAGTGAGGTGAACTCACACCATTGCGTTATATCTAATTCCACCACTCCTAATCTTTCTGACCAAACATAGCTACCAACTTATTGTTACGGCCATATTATTGCCATGGTTTTGATAATTGCCATTGTTATTGTCGCGTCAATCGACAATAAATCGCCTTCTTTTCAAACAAAAGACAGGTAAAAAAAACTAGCACTTTTTGAACAAATCATAGAAAAAGTATCGTGTCCCACATGTTGAAAAAGCGACGATTTAAAACTTAGCGAGGGTGGCTAACTTCACACTGCTCTTAAATCACTCGCTTTTTCAAATTGTCGCACAGGATTCAAAATTTTCTAAGATCTATAAAAACACCTAGAAAAAAATTTCAAAAATAATTTCAGAGTTGAATATTCATTTCTCTTTGGTTGATTATGAATTTTCTCAACCGGAAATTTAACTATTCCAGTTATTTTACTTATTTTTTTAGTTGGAAATTCATCTTTTTGAGTTAAAAATTTTATTATTTGGTTGAAAATTTTAATTATTTTGTTCGAAATTGAAGATCTTGAAAGAAAATCATTTCACTTGGTTAAAAATTCAACTGTTTTGTTAAAAATTACTTCTTTGGTTGAATTGAACTGTTTTTGATTTAAAATTGAATCTTTTTTGGTGAAATGTATGAACTATTACACTTTTAGTTGAGGATTCATCTTTTTTCGTTGAAAATTAATTTTTTTAATCGAAAATTTAACTATGACATTTTTAGATGAAAATTGATCTTTGTTAGTTGAAAATTCATCGCTTTGTTTTCAAATTGCACTATTTTTTGAAAATTGATCTTTCGTAGATGAAGATTCATGTCTTTTGTTAAAAATTCATGTCCTTGGTTTCAGATTAAACACTCTTGTTGAAAATTCGTCTTTTATGGTTGAAATTTCATCTATTACTGTTTTCATTGAGAATTCATTTATTTAGATAAAAATTCTATTATTTGGTACAAAATCAACTTTTTCCTTGAAAACTCGCCTTTTTGGCATGAAATTTTAACAATCTGGTTGATTTTTTTCTTTCTTGACTGAAAATTTAACTATTATGTTGAAAAATTGTTTTTTGGATAAATGAAACTGTTTTTGATTTAAAATAAAAATATTTTTCAATTGAAATATCAACTATTACATTTTTTTGTTATAAAGTTATCTTCTTTCTTTCAAAATTATTTTTTCAATTGAAAAAAAATTCATGTATTTTGTTGAAAGTTCGTCTTTTTTTGATGAAAAAATTATCTTCTTGGTTGATAATTCATCTGTCTGGTTTCAAATTTTCTATTTTGTTGAAAATTTGTCTTTTTGGTCAATTTCAACTGTATTTAATCCAAAATGAAAATCTTTTTTGGTTGAAATTTCAATTATTACCATTTTCATTGTGAATTCATCATTTTCGGTTGAAAGTTGAACTGCCTTGTTAAAAATTTTTTTTTTGTGTTGAAGATCCATCACTTAAGTTTCTTTTCTCATCCATTTCCTTGAAAAATTAATTATTTTGTTAACATTTTTTTTGGTTAAACATTCATTTTTCAAAATAAAAATTTAACCATTCCATTTTTGGTTCAAAATTTATATTGTTTGGTTGAAGATTTAACTATTTGGTTGGATATTTCTCTTTTTTTTTGAAAATTTATGTATTCTGTTGAAGCTATGTCTGTTTTGGCTAAAAATTTATCCTTTTTAGTTGAAAATTCATGCATTTTGTTGAAAATTGAACGTCTACTAAAAAATTTTCTTTTCGTCTTAGAATGTTGTGAATCTTCTAGAAGTAGAAGTCGTGACTAGATAGATTTAAAGAAACACTTTTAGAAAGAAATAATTAATTTTCAGCACCAAAGAGATTTATAGCCCAAAATAGGAGAGCTGAAATTTTTCTTCCACACTGAAATTCAAAATCTTCTAAAACATTCCTTGTGTTATAAATATTATGTGGGCCATGATCAACCTACGACTTTCATTAGAAAGTATAACAACTATCACTCGAAAGTTATAAATAAAGTTTTGTAAAAATTAAATTTGGCAACGGTAACGATAACTAGTCACATTTTTCGTGATGTACCGGATTAATAAAATTTCTATTTCTACGCCTTTAGTATTATTCTTGTATATTTCCTTTCAACAATCTTTTTATAAAAAAAACTTGAGAAATTAAATTTTTTGTTTTGTATAATATATATTCGAATTTAGGATTTACATCTAGAAGCAGAGAATCGCGCAATTCTTGGCCGTACTTTTTAGTTTGACAGATGTCAAAAATTATGAAACTCACTTTTTGATACATAAAAGTGCGAGGAAATTATTTTTATAAAAAAAAACGTTTTTTCAATACTTTTACATGTATTATTTGAAATCTAGCACAACGGCATAGGTGGCGCCGCCCTGTCGGCCTTGGTCAACTCTAGTGACACTTTCTATCCACAGGCCTCAAGAGAAGTAACAGGGGGCTGGGTTTTGAAGGGACTTCGTGATTTTTTTGTGAAATAATCTATTTCTTGTCAATTTACCTAAAAATGATGGAACTTGTGAGTTTCAAAGGGACTTAGTGATTTCTCTATAAAATAATCCATTTTCCCCAGAAAACATCGAGCATAACCTCAAAATGATGGAAATTGTCATTCTTAACTGTTTCCAAAAGGACCACTTCTGATCAGCCCCCGGCATCGGCCGTGTATGTGTATGTAGTAGTAGTTCTCTTAGCGTCCGGAGGGGAAATGACTGTGGAACTTATCCAACAGATGGCGCTCCGATCAGGTGGGCTAGCTTTTGCACTGCCATGCATCAGAGAAATTCAAAAAATAAATAAAAACATAAAACTGTTTATAAATAAAAATGAATAAAAAATAAATAATGCAAAAATAAGAGCAACTGTGTCTAATAATTCTAAAAGAGTCATGGAAACATGTAGTTTAATACCAATAAAATTTAATTTTAAGATGCATTTGAAAACGGTTCGATTTTAATATTTTTATTCTTCATTTTGTTAAGATTATTGATTATATATATGAATTGTTCGAGTTTTTAAAAATTGTAATAATCAAATGAAAATAAAAAATATTTAAGACCTCAATGACAAAAATATGTAGAGAAAATATTTTTTTTAATGACTGATCAGAATTACAAAAAAATATGTTTCTTTTGTTTGAGGCACTGACTAGCGTTACAGAATTTTCTGTAAAACTAACCCGGTCATGTGTAGCGCTAAGGCTAGAGTTACGGAAAATTCCGTAACTTTAGCCCTGAAAGGGCTGGAAAGGGGTTGGTCTTACGGAAAATTCCGTAACGGTAGACAGTTCGTTTGTTTATTATAAATGTAATAATAATTATCATACACATAATATTAAATTATATAAAAAATATTAGAATTTTTTCAGGGAATAATTTTGTAAAAGTCAATGACAATACTGATTAATGGAAAAATACATTAATTTTGGACTGAACATTATATGCCTTCTTCATATATTAATATATTATATATTAATGAAACAGTTCTTTAAATAATTCATTTGTTGCTGAGCCTTGCTAGCTTCTTTCTAGCAGCATTTAACCTCATAATTATTCAAAATAAAGAGAATATAATCTCTTCAATGAAATACGTACCGTACTCTTGACAGTTCCGTCGGGCCCTCTAACCTCCGACTTCCAAATGATGTCCGATTCTAAAAAGTGTTTTTTGCAAACTGGGTCCCTATATTTTAAAACGATGTCGTCCCGTAATATCGCTTCTTGCCACAGCTTATTTATTTCCGGATTTCGCGGTACGAGAAAAAAATGAACTTTGTTTTCGTTGCTGTCATAACCTGACTTGCGAACAGGAGATACGTATTCAACCCCCATGCTCTCTGCACTTATTAAAATAAAATAAAACTGTTACAAACGTTAAATTTTTTACTGGGATACACACTTTAAACATTATTTTTTGAAATTTTAACGAAATGAGTAACTTTTTGATTATTTCTTGAATTTTTCCGATGCATGGCAATGCAAAAGCCAGCCTACCTGATCGAAGCGCCATCTGTTGAATTAGTTCCACTGCAATTTCCCCTCCGGATCGTAACAGAACATGAAAAGTGGGGGCGATGCAGGGGGCTGGCTACGACCCAGCCACCGCCTCTCGTGCTACCCCCTCCACTCGAGTTTCCTGTCCTTATTTTATACGTTTTTGGTGCCACCTAAGCCCTAAGGCATTTAAACGCGCCCACAACAGATTAAACAGTAATATAGTATAATATAATATAGAAAGACAGTAATTTAATTTTATCTAATTTCTTTTCACATTTTCACTTACATTCTAGAAATTCTAAAATATATTTCTGTTTAAAAAATATGTTTTGGAGACGCCCTTATATTCCTTAGGGTCCGTTCAAGTATTACGTCATGCTTTTTTTGGGATAATTACCCCCCCCCCCCTATGTCATGCGTTTTCTATAGTAATTGTATGTACCTTTAACACGGGCGTCACACTACAGTAGACTCCCCCCTCTCCTAAGCGTGTGACGTAATACTTGACCGGCCCCTTAAAGGCATTCTTGATGCCTGGATTCGCTCCCCTTTAGGATAATATGTTTTATATAAATAAATACCTTGCACATTTTAGATTGAAAAAAAAAGAAAAATCGAAAAGAATATTCTTGTCGTGAAGTACAATTTTTTTCAATATCTTTTCACTTTTTCCGTTGCAATAAATAATTATTAAATTAATTAAAACTGTATAGGGGCACCCATGCATTAGGGTGACTAAAAAAAAGAATATATTGTGCGACTCGTGGAAGAAGGAGAAGATTCCGAGAGCGTGAAGTTTGCCGCGCGAGCATAGCGAGATTAGCGAGCGCGGTGACACGCTCGAGGACTCTTCTCCTTCGATAAAAATATAACCCTCAGAGTTCTTTTGAAGTTTTAATTTTGAGGTTATGGCAAAATGGCAGTGTTGAGCAGTGTTGCCAACATAGTCCGCGATCCAATATTTTATCAATAGTGAAGTAATGAATTAAGTAATGAATGAATGAATGAATTAATGAAATTTCATTATTGTACTAGTGGGAAAACATGTTGATTACTTATGCTAATCGTCAACAAGCAGGCAATACATTATTTTTCCCAATCAAAACAGGATCGGGGAATGAGATATTTTTCGCGGGTGTTGAATGAACAATTTCTCTTATTACTCACCTCCGACTTTTGTTCCATTTAATGAAAAATGAATTATATAATTTTTTTCTCTTAAAAGAAGTTTAAACCGTAGTTTTAGGGCTCTAAACAGACCCGAAACGATTAAAACATCTAATTGAGGTTAATTTCAGAAAAATACCCTTGAATGGTAAAAAAAACTACACTATATAGGGATTTAAATATCATATTGTGCAGAAGAGCACAATATGATATTTTATTGACGATTCCTCAAAAACAAATAGAATTAAAAAGTTCACTCTCGATAAATGGAGATTTTCATTATAGATTAAACTCCTTAATTCTGTAATTGTTCTAAACAAATTAATGGGTAAAACTTGCATCTGCTGATTTTTCGGTGCGTTTGAATGCATTATTATACTGATTAATAACCCAAAACTAAGCGACAACTATTGTAATTGTTATAAACAATTTTTATTTAAAGAATCACGTATTTCGCGTTTTCGAACAAAGACAATTTTGGGGGGGGGGGAATCATTTTTTTTCTCAAGAATCATATCTCAATACAAGAAATCGCTATTCAATAACAGTTTGATTATTAGCAACAATTATTACAAAAAAATGCACTTAGTTAACATAGAACACTTTTATTTTCTGCAGTCATTTCTCATCATTTCAAGAATAATATTGTAACACAAAAAATTGTCATTCAACCAAATATAGTATTAATAATTTCAATTGTATTTATCAATTCTTATAAACAAAATCAATGTTTTGGTCTTTTTTCAGCTCATATGGTTCTGTTTCTCGGCGAACTATAATACCTACATTAAGAATAAGCGATTCCGCTGAGAAGAAGAACCTCATGAGTAGAAAAAGACCAAAAATGTAATACAGTTTATAAAAATTTTCAAAAACAATGATAACTTTGTTTTTGAAAGGCAATCCATTGTGTCAGGATATTATTCTTTAGATGAAAAAAAATTACTCTGCAGAAAATAAAAATTCTCTATGTTCAAAAACGCGAAATGAGTGATTTTGTTTATAAAAATTATTTGTACACCCCTCATGAAAACTTTTAGTGCACTTGCATTGACCGTTTGAAAATTCAGGCTAAAATGACTTACATATAACAACCGTTTGGAAGTTTAAAGAATTTGACATTAATGTTGAAGTAATTTTAATGGACGATTTAAAAAATATTTAGCTTCAAAGTCTAAGCTTTTTCCAGCAAAATCATCATTTAATAATATTATTGCGTTGAACTTATCACCAAATCTAGAAAACTGTACCTAAGAAATGGTAAAAATTAAAAAATGAAGAGCAAATCTTACTCTTTAAACCTGGATCGAGAATGAGAATAAATATTTCGTGATTGCTGAATAATCATAAAAAATGTTTAGTCGTGGAATAGAAATTTCTGCGAAGCTAAAAATGTTAAATTCCTCGCTTGCGTTCATTTGTTATCAGACGCAACATCAGATCCCAAATATATATATATATATATATATATAATATGAATAAAAATAATAATAAGTAATAATAATATATAATATATATAATAAATTTAAAAAATATTCATTTTTGTACCTTTTCGAGTTGATCCATTGAATTCTAGAATGATTAATAAATATCTTGAGTCCTCTTAAAGAACAGTAAAATGGGCAGTTGAAATTCAAAAATAAAGTAATACGATGTCCTTTTTAATAACGCGCTATATATTTAAGCAGCTACAAGCATAGAAATTGTTTGCCATAATCTACAGACAAAAAAGGCTGGCGTTGTAAAATATAAAGGAACGAACTCTTACTTTCACTATAATTATATTTTGATTATACCATATAAATCGAGAAACTTTCAACATAAAAAAAAAACTTGAATGAAATAGATTATTTACCTGACGTGCTTTATACAAAATAGTTACTGACAATCAATAGACTGAAATCGACGAAACATTTCTCGATACTGACTGAAGCACAAAAAGGCAGACTAAAGAAAAAAAACTACGATCAAAAAATGCTTACTACTGGTCGCTGGCGCCATCTAACTGCACTTAGCACCAGCAATCGACTATCGAGATTTTAAATTGAAAAACATCTTTTTTGGTATTCCAGTGTAAACCCAGAACTGCTCTACTTTCAGTTTCTTCTTGAGAAAAACTGATTGTGTTATTATCCGAGAGCACGTGAGAGTTATTTAATATTGTGGAATCATTAGAAGCCTATTTTTGTAGGCAAAAACCTCCACTAGCGAGAAGTTTATCCAACTCGACGACCTTAAGGACAGCAGAATTTAAGTCATCTGATCCAAAAAGAACGTCGTCAACATAAAAATCACGTTCTAGGATATCTTTCGCCAAAGGATATTTAGATCCTTCACCCTCAGCTAATTGTTTTAAAACGCGGTTAGCTAAGTAAGGAGCTGAGGTAGTACCGTAAGTTACGGTAAGAAGTGGAAAATAAGAAATATTTTGAGACGGATCACGTCTGTGCAAGATACGTTGGTAGTCTACATCACGAGGATCAATTAATATCTGTCGAAACATTTTGCAGATATCTGCTACCAATACAAATTGATAAGAACGCCATCGAAGTATGATAGATGTAATGTCAGCTTGTAGCTTCGGGCCTACCTCTAATTGATCATTAAGGGATTTTCCAGAGGATGTAGGGGACAAAGCATTGAAAACTACGCGGACGCGGGTAGTACTACTTGCTTCCCGGATTACGGGATGATGTAAATATACCGGCTTTGAACTAGACTCTGTGGTTTTGAAATGATTTTAAATTTCTCGCATATGTTCGATGTGTTCATATTCATTTAGAAAATTATTATATTCACGCTCTAATTCTTGATCACCTTTTGATCTACGT
>JAUMHM010000048.1:6286985-6303001 GCA_032362435.1 Melikaiella ostensackeni
ATATCAGCCAATTTAAGATTGGTTGCGATAGTTCCCTCAAAGTTGTTGATGTTTAATGCAGACCAGATTTTAGATACGTTCTCATAATTCTCCTAAGAAGTGGGTGCGAAAGCAAGTATAATCAATTTGTTGACATCCGAATCCTTAAAGCGTTTGGCGGAAAAACCATATTCAAATTTCTGTTTGCGTTTAGGTGAAATTTCATTTTCTACTGATGATTGGATCGATAAACATTTCTTCAAAAATTCTCCTCTATCATCAATTCCAAATTGCAAGTGATAGTTAGACAAAGATCGTTCTTCTTTGATGTACTCAATCAAACCCTCAAGACCTGTGCAGTAAGCAACTGTTTCAAATGCAGCTGAAACTTTGTCAGCTTTCACGTGTGTTAAATCAAACATTTTTGTACTAAAGTATTCATGAACACAGTGGATTTTAATTGAAAGCTTTCCTTTCAAATTTGGTTCAACAGCTTTTGCATTCTTTGTGGCTACGCGAACAGATAAATCAATGGCCATCGTTTTTTTTTTTTTTTTTTGACTCAAATGTTGACTGGTCTGTATCTCAATTGAATCTTCCACAGAAAGCAACTGCTTTATAACAGGATGATCTTCAGCTTTTCGATTGATTAATACTTGCATATGTTTACCGTGTGACTGAGCTAATGATACGGTTTGAGATTTTTTTTCTGTTTTTTCTGCAAGGACATTTGTTTTAAAGTTAATCCAAGCCCACCATGTACACCTTCGACTTTATCTAGTATGAAAACGTCAAAATATTTATGAATGAAGTGAATGGAAAACTTTGGGATAGGTAGTTTCCTGAAGGGCAGTTATAAAGTGAACACCAAGTGGGGACAAATAAATTAACGCTTATGGTGCGAAATTTTCTTTCAGTATTTGTGTGAGTGATTTGCAATTCAGAATGGCATTCGTTTTAATATATAAATCGTCAGTATATTAAAAGACGATGATGTGTGAACAATTCAAAGAGCGTTTCACAAAAATAAAAAATCGATTCAAAAAGAAATCAGAATTGTCAAAATCGGAAAATACACAACGATTACAAACTGTAGAGAAGTATAACGAAATTTCAAGAAAAGTTCAAAAAGCGAAGACAAAAAAGGCATAACCTCAGCGGATTATAGGCGACTGAAGAGATTTGATGTTATATGCGTAGGAGAAGTTTAACAACTCATTCTTCCAATTAGTGAAAAGTCTATAGAAGTAAATATAATTCATTTGACAGTGAACTGTTTCATGCATTTCATAAAAGATCATTTGCAATATGGCCACGGTGGCTGCAATAGAACAGATAGTGCTTTATCTAAGAAATATGCCAATATAACAAGATGAACAATTTCCCTTTATTCATGACTGTGAATCATACACGAAAAAGAGCGCAAACTTTTGAAAGAGGCCTTGTCGTGAAACCTTTATTATTTAGAGAAATTAATAAAAGTATATATATATATATATATATATTAGCCGTAACATATGTGCTGAAGTCGAAAAGAGGATCTAAATAGCATCTAAGAAATTCATTTTTTAACTCCTTTGAATATTTTTGGTGAATGCACATAAATATTTCAGCAAATTGTGTACAACATGAAAAGAGGGGCGAAGAAAATAAATTTCAAACTGAACCATAATCCGTTACATGCGGTTGGTGAAATGCTTCATCTGAATTTAGAAGCAATGTATGTACATTCTGAGTCTGAAATTCCATAGAGGACACATTCATACGTCAAAGTGGAAGAAATGACAGCTTACAAGTAGGTGTGCCTGACTTTCAGAGTATATTTTTAACCAAGCTCATAAAATTATATTTTAACTTCCATGAAAGATAAAACTCGGCTCAGTATACATGTTTACGAACCTTTCAAAATAATTGAAAATTAACACTGAAAAGGAAAAATACATGAATAATAATTCAGTCAATAATAATAATGAAGTATTATGAAAAGCGCGAAATTGTTTCCACTAAACGTGGAATTTATATTTCCTGCGAAAATAACAGGCAATAATTTGGTAGGACAATTTAATTTAAATACGCGTATTTCGTCAAGCGTAGTAATAATAAAGCTTTTTTATTTGCATGAAAAACACTGAGGCTGCATAAATTGGAATGCATCGAAATTTCATATACGGTTCGAGTAATTAATATTTACATAGTAACGCATATGGAGTTTTATTTTGTGCATTTTTGCTCATTTTTGATTGTGATATTTTTTTTGTTCAAGATTGAATTTTATCGTTAGTGCGTCAGCTAATTTTTATGAATATTCAGTAAAAAATGTATATAATTTCATTAAATCTGAGAGTCATTGAGGGGTAGAGTGCAATAATAGCATACGAGTACTTGTATTTTCAGAAATCACACGTTTTCCATTTGATTTACACATAATTTCATGAACAACAAATGAAAAATAAGAATGATGGGTAAGTTACTTTTTGAAAAGAACTAGTTATCGTTACCGTTACACCCCTAACAAAGTAACTAGTTATCGTTATCGTGACCGTTACCGATTCAAAATATAACTTTTTCTTAGTTACTTTTGCAAAGAAAGCAACTATTGTGACTTTTTAGTTATTTTTGTATTTCAAAAATATATATACAGCTGTTATGCTTTTCATTGAAAGTTGTAATTCAGTCGTCTCCGACATAATATTTTCTGAACATTACAAAATAAATTTTCAACTAAGTCGCTCAATTTGCAACTAATAAAGATGAATTCTCAAACCATAAGATTAATTTTCTCTCAAAAAGGACAAGTTTCAACCAAAAAAGATTTTAATTTTAAATCAAAAACAGTTGAGCTTAAACCAAAGAGACGAAGGGATGAATTTTCAACCAAACAGATTAATTTCTTACCAAAAAAAAAGATGAATTTTTGACAAAATACATGAATTTGTAACTAAAGAGATAAATTTTCAATCTAAAAAGTCTTTGGTTTTAATTCAAAAACAGTTGAACTCAACAAAAAAAGCGAATTTTCAACAAAAGAGTTGACTGTTCAGTCCAAAAGTTAAAAAAATCAACCAAATTGCTGAAATTTCAAGCCAAAAAGGCAAATTTTGTACAAAGTAGTTGAATTTTTGACCCGAAAATATGAATTCTCAACAAAAAAGTTCAGTTTCAACCAAATAATTTAATTGTCTACTACAACAGTTAAATTTTCAGACCAAAAAGAAAAATTTACAATGAAGCAGTTGTTTTTAACCAAATAGCATGATTTTTCATCAAAATCGATGAACTTTGAACAAAGTGATCAAATTTTTCAAAAATAATATAATTTCGAACCAAAAAATATAAATTCTTAACCAATAATAAGAATTTTTAACACATTAGTTGAATCCTCAACTAAAGCAGATTAATTTTCAGCCAAACAGTTGCATTTTCAAACCAAAAAGATTAATTTTCTACAAAACAGTTGAATTTTTAACCAAAAAAGTATGATTTCTCTAACAAATTTGTTAAATTTTCAAGGAAATGAATTTTCAGCGAAAAAGAATAATTTTCTACAAAAAAGTCGAATTTTCAACAAAATACATGAATTTTCAACCAAATAGTTAAAATTTCCACTGAAAAAAATGAATTGTCAATAAAAGATGAAATAGTTTAATATTTGGTTGAAAAATTTAATTTTAAACAAAAAAAAAAGAATTTTCAACAGAATAATTAAATTTTCAATTAAAGAGATGAATTTTCAACCAAACAGTTACATTTTCAAGCCAACGTGAATGACTTTTTAACAAAACTGTCAAATTTTAATCAAACAGATGAATTTTTAACTAGGAAAGTTAATTTTCTACCAAAAACGAAAAATTTTCAACGCAAAATAGAGTAGGTAAATTTTCACTCAAAGAAATTAGTTTTGAATAAAAAAAAACGAATTTTCAATTAAATTTTTTACCAAAAAAAGATGAATTTCCAGTAAAGGAGTCGAATTTTAAGTCTAAAGACTGAAAAAATTCAACCAGATGGTTGAAATTCCAAGCGAATTTTCTACCAAAATAGTTCAATTTTCACCCAAAAAATAAATTTCAACGAAACAGTTAAATTTTTAAACAAATAGAATGATTTTCCATCAAAATTGTTTGATTTTGAACAAAATAATTAAATTTTTAAACGAATATTCAAATTTTTATCCAAAAAATATGAATTCTAAACCATTAATAGTTGGATTTTCAAATAAAGAGATGAATTTTCAACTGAACTAATGAATCTTCTACTGGTATAGTTAAATTTTTAGTTAAAAAAAATATTAATTTTTGTAGCGATTTCTATAGTTACTGTTACTGACAAAAATGTAGCTGGTTTCCAATTCGTTTCTTATTTACAAAAGTAACTTTGTTCCCACTATCGTTACTAAAAGAAGTAACAAGTTACAGTAACTAGTTAAAAGGGACTAGTTACTTCCCATTACTGAAAAACGAGTAACTTCTGAAAATGTAAGGAGGCTCTTACTTCACCCAACAGTTCAATAACAAAAAGCTAAATAATTTTAAAAAATTGAGAAACTCATATTTTATGTTCTTTTGTATCAAAGTTACGAAGGTTTGTGCTGGAATTCTTATATCACGAAAAAAGGAACTAGTTATCATTATCGTTACCAATTGAAAATGTTATTTTACAGCTAAAAAATTAATTTGAAAAAAAAGAATTTTTAACAAAATAGTTAAATTTTCAAACAAAGAAATGAATTTTCATCTAAAATATTGAATCATCGACAATAATGAATTTTATCAAAGGAGTTCAACTTTCAACCAAGTCGTTCAATTTACATCTAAAAAAGATGGATTTTCATACCACAAGATTAATTTTCTACCCAAAAGGACGAGTCTTCAACAAATTATATGAATTTTTCAGTCAAATATTTGAATTTTCATCCAAAAATCGAAAAATCGAATTTTAAGATAAAAAATTTATGTTTAACAGAAAAAAAGAATTTTCAGCAAAATAGACAAATTTTTAACCAGAGAGATGGATTTTCAACTAAAATGATGAATCTTCAACAAAAACATCTCAACAATATAAACTTTAAACCAAAGTAGTTCAACTTTCAACCAAAAAAGATATCAATTTTAAATCAAAAGCAGTTGAACTTAACCTGAAAAGACGAATTTTCAACGAAAGAGTTGAATTTTAATCCGAAGAGATGAATTTTCAACCAAAAAGATTAATTCATACCAAAAACAGACGAATCTTCGGCATAATACATTAATTTTCAACTGAAAAAGATAAAATTCCAAACAAACTTGGAATAGGTAAATTTTAATTTAAAAAATTCAACTTTTAACGAAAAAAGATGAATTCTCAAAAAAACACGTAATAGTTACCTCAACCAAAAAGGTTTTCAATTTTGAGTAAAAAACAGTTTAATTCAACAAAAAAAGAGAATTTTCAACAAAAGAGTTAAATATTCAGTCAAGAGAGAAGGAAAATCAACCAGACTGTTGAAATTTCAACTCAAAAAGGAGGATTTTCTACAAAATAGTTGAATTTTCAACCTGAAAATATGAATTTTCAACAAGAAAGTAAATTTTCAACCAATTAATTGAATTTTCTCCCACATTTGATAAATTTTCAAACTTAAAAGATGTATTTTCAACCAAACAGTTGTATTTTAAAACCAAAAAGATGAATTTTCTACAGAAGAGTTGAATTCTCAGCCAAAACGTATGACTTTTTAACAAAACTGTGTAATTTCCAACCAAAAAAAAATGTATTTTCATCGAAAAAGATTGATTTTTTTACAAAAAATACGAATTTTCAACCATATACATGAATTTTCCACCAAATGGTTCAACTTTCTACTAAAAAAAGACGAATTGTCAATAAAAAGCGGAATAGTTTAATTTTCGGTTGAAAATTTTTATTTTGAATGAAAAAAAAACGAATGTTCAACAAAATAATTGAATTTCCAATTGAAGAGATGAATTTCCAACCAAATAGTTGCATTTCCAAACAAAAAAGGATGAATTTTTAACAAAATTGTTTAGTTTTAACAAAATAGATGAATTTTCAACTGAAAAAGATAAATTTTTAACCAAAAATGAAATAGGCATATTTTCAATTGAAAAAATGCATTTTCAACGACAAAAAATAAATTGTCGACGGAAAATGTTATAGTTGATATTTCGACCAAAAAAGTTTTTAGTTTTGAATCAAAAACAGTCGAATTCAGCCAAAAAACCATCTTTTAGCAAAAGAGTTGAATTTTCAGTATAGGGACTAGAAAAATTCAATCAGATTGTTTAAATTTTAAGCGTATTTTCTACCAACACAGTACAATTTTGACCCAAAAAGATGAATTTCCAACCACAAAGATTGATAGTTACCAAAAAAAGACGAATCTTCGGCATAATACATTAATTTTCAACCAAAAAAGATTTCAATTTTAAATCAAAAGCAGTTGAACTTGACCTGAAAAGACGAATTTTCAACGAAAGTGTTGAATTTTAACCAGAAGAGATAAATTTTCAACCAAAAAGATTAATTTTACCAAAAAAAGACGAATCTTCGGCATAATACATTAATTTTCAATTTAAAAAAATAAAATTCCAAACAAACTTGGAATGGGTAAATTTCAAATAAAAAATTCAACTTTTAACGAAAAAAGATGAATTCTCAACGAAACATGTAATAGTTATCTTAACCAGAAAGGTTTTCAATTTTGAGTCAAAAACAGTTGAATTCAACAAACAAAAATAATTTTCAACAAAAGAGTTAAATATTCAGTCAAGAGAGAAAAAAAATCAACCAGGCTGTTGAATAATTGAATTTTCTCCCACATTTGATTAATTTTTAAACTTAAAAGATGAATTTTCAACCAAACAGTTGCATTTTCAAACCAAAAAGATGCATTTTCCACAGAAGAGTTGAATCTTCAGCCAAAACGTATGACTTTTTAATAAAACTGTGAAAATTCCAACCAAAAAAAAATGAATTTTCTTCGAAAAAGATTTATTTTTACAAAAAATACGAATTTTGAACAATATACATCAATTTCCCACCAAATGGTTCAACTTTTCACTAAAAAAAGACGAATTGTCAACAAAAAGCGGAATAGTTTAATTTACAGTTGAAAAATTTTATTTTGAATGAAAAATAACGAATGTTCAATAGAATAGTTGAATTTACAATTGAAGAGATGAATTTCCAAACAAATAGTTGCATTTCCAAACCAAAAGGGATGACTTTTCAACAAAATTGTTTAGTTTTAACAAAATAGATGAATTTTCAACTAAAAAAGATCAATTTTTAACCAAAAATGGAACAGGCATATTTTCAATTGAAAAAATTGATCTTCAACGACAAAAAATAAATTGTCAACGGGAAATGTTATAGTTAATATTTCGACCAAAAAAGTTTTTATTTTTAAAACAAAACAGTCGAATTCAACCAAAAAACCATCTTTCAGCAAAATAGTTGAATTTTCAGTATTGAGACTAGAAAAATTCAATCAGATTGTTTAAATTTTAAGCATATTTTCTACCAACATACTAGAATTTTATCCCAAGAAGATGAATTTCCAACAAAACAGTTGAATTTTCAAACAAATAGAATGATTTCCTATGACAATTGTTGAGTTTTGAACAAAATAATTAAATTTCCAAACAAATAACAAGATTTGTATCCAAAAAAATATGAATTCTCAACCATTAATAGTTGGATTTTTAACTAGAGAGATAAATTTTCAACTCTGTGGTTCTGCGGCTATCTGCCGGCACAATTTGAATCGTGAAAATGAAACAATAATTGTAAAAGCAATAGAATTGATTAATTGTCGTAGAAAAGACTTGTAAACTGCATTCCGAAAGTAATTTAAAAAGTTACGATTTTCAAAGCTATTGTTACTGAAAAAATGTAATTAGTTACCAATTCATTACTTATTTACAAAAGTAACTTTGTTCCCACTATCGCTACCAAAAAAAACTAACTAGTTACAGTAAACAGAAGGAACTAGTTACTTCTCATTACTGAAAAACGAGTAACTTCTGAAAATGCAAGTAAGCTGTTATTTCACCCAACGGTTTAATAAGAGAGATGAATAATAAAAAAAAATATAAAAATTTATATTTTAAGTTCTTTTTTATCTAAGTTACGAAGGTATGTGCTGAAATTCTGTCGAGGGTGAGCATTATGACTTTATCCTGCTTCGGACGCAAATGCTGAGATATTGCGGCTTTAAATCTGAGCGCCGCAGCAGACGTACAAAAATGTAACGAAATGTAGTATTTTGGTATGCATATGGGGCCGAAAGGCCCCCAACATGAGTGGTGAGCACAGAGGTCGTAAACGCAGCTTCGCGACTTTTCCGAGACATTTTTCACGGATGCACGGTTAAAGCTTGCGGAGAAACGCACATAAGCGCGTGGTTACATACAACACACATACATATATACAAGAGTTGTGAGTTGATAAATGGTAGAGATTTAACCGACGCAACCACCGACGGAGCAACGAGCTCGCGTTTTTCATCGAACGTCGGGTGCGGGACTTTGGCTACTTTAAGTAATTGCATCGCCCACGCAAAAGACTCTAGAAAGGATCGAACCAAAATCGACTAGAGGAAATCCTTGTCGATTAGCTTTCGGAATGATTGACCTCCTCTAGTAAAATCTTCTCTTTTCCACGCAAAATATCCATTATTCCTGAGCATAAGAGTTTTTTTAAGAAAATAAAGTTTTAGATATAATATATTATTCAAATCAAACATATCTGTCAATAAAAACTTCTACTACTCACACTTCCTCCGCGCCCCTCCCCTATATCTCTTCACCACACCCCTTCATCTCATTTTCACCACTACTCATTTCTTCTCACACCCTCGCAATTCAACTCGCTTATTCCTATCACTCTTGTCAGTTATCCATCCCTCCCCATCCTAGCTCTCAATATACCCCCCACTTCCTCATCCAGGTCATTTGCGATCCATATATCCATTCCCTTCAAATCTCGCTCCAACTTTGCTCCCTCTCCCCCTTTTACTCGATTGTTTTCATCAGCCCGGACAGCCACCTTTCCTCATCCTCCTTCGTCCTCAGGTCTTTTTGCTTCCATGTATCCCTTCCCTTTATGTCTCGCCGTCACCATAGTCCCATCTACTTCCCTCAAATTATCCACTTAATTATACACTTTCCCTCTCACCCTATATTCACCCCTCCACCTTATATTCACCTCCACACATTTCCCCTCACATCCTCACAATACAACTCGCTTATTCCTAACACTCCTGTCAATTATCCATCCCCTCATTTTACTAATTCTGAGAGTATAGCCTTCCTCTCCCCTCTAGGTCAATTACCATCCATAAATCCATTTCTATCAGATTTCCCCCCACATTTTCTCCTCTCTCCCTTACTCTCGAATTTTTCTATCGCCCCTGCCGGCCACATCCGCTCCTTCCCTCTATCAGGGCATTTCCTCTCCATCTATCCCTTCCCTCCATATCTCGCCCCCACTATGGCCCCCTCCCCTTCCCACGAATCAGCTCCTTAACTCTCCATTCCTCTCATCTTATGTTCACCCCCTCACTTGGCATTCACCACCACTCATTTCCCCTCACATCCTCCCCCTTCCACTGCCTTATTGCTATCACTGCTGTCTGTCGCCCATCCTCTCACCTCACTAACTCTAAAACTTTACGCTCCCCCTCCCTTCCAGGTCGTTTGTCATCCGCATATCCATTCCCTTCAGATCTCGCCCCAAATTTGCTCCCCTCTCCCTTTCACTTCATCGTTTCTAACACCCGTGCCAGACAACTCGCACCCTCCTCCTTTGTCTTCAGGCTATTTCCTCTGCACATATCCCTTCCATTCATACCTTGCCCACTACAGCCCCCTTCTTTTCCCGCGAATCATCCTCTTAACTCACCTCTACCCTCTCATCCTATGTTCACCCCATCACTTCATTTTCACCTCAACTCATTTCCCCATCACACCCTCCCCCTTCCACTCGCTTATTCTTATCACTTCTATCGGTCATCCATCCCCTCACCTCACTAAGTCCGAAAGTTGACCTTCTCCCTCCCCCTCCAGGTCATTTTCTATCCATATATTCATTCCATTTAGATCTCGTACCACATTTGGTCCCCTCCCCCTTTCTCTCGATTGTTTCTATCACGTTTGCCAGCCACATCTTTCCCTGCCCCTCTGTTTTCAGTCCATTTCTCCTCCACCTATCCCTTTCCTTCATATCTCGCCTTTCCATGCCCCCCTCTCCTCACGCTGTTTTCTAATAACCCCCTTAGCGCTCCAATCCCCCCTCACCCCATGTCCATCTACACTTGCCACACCCCTCTCTATATCCCTCCCCTAATCCGCGCCCCATCCTTCGCTCAACAACAACCCATAGCAACGGTTGTTTTGTTATTGTTATTGTTTTGTTATTCTCCACGCGTACAAGTTTTTTCGGTTTCTAAATATTTTTCCTCAAATGCTCTACGACTCATAATTATTTATTCAAAATATGAACCCAACACTTCAAGGACTTTGGATAGACCCTGCGTATAATGATTTCTGTCTGGGGCTACGAAACTCTAAATATGAGTCTTAGCGCCTCCTGTAAAAAAGACTGGTCAGCCTTTTTAACGAGGAGCATTCTGTGCCATTTTTTCTGAAATACTCGTCTAGGGTGGCTCAAAAAAATAAAATATTTTTTGCTACTGTCGCACCTTCCTATCTTCTTTCATTTGGTGTCAAAATAATTCTAGCATTTTTTATAAGTTAAAAATAGTACATTGTGCTACAAGTTGAGAAAGCGAGAGATTTAAGACGAGTGTGGAATCTACTTCTTCTACTTCTATCATACAAATTTTAAATCGTCGCTTTTTCTACATGTGGGACGCCATACTTTTTCTATAATTTGTTTGAAAAGTGCTAGTTTTTCTGGCCTGTTTTTTGTTTGAGAAGGAGACGATTTTTTGTCGATTGACGCAACAATAACAATGGCAATTGTCAAAACCTTTTCCATAATATGGCAGTAACAGTAAGTTGGTAGCAATTTTTAGTCAGGAAGGTTAGGAGTGTTGGAATTAGATACAACGCAATAGTTTAATAGTGGGTTCAATAGTAAGTAAGTTCAATAATAACGCAACAGTGAGTTCACCTTCACTTGCTTAAGCAGGCCACAGGATTCGTTCAGTAGTTCGCACTTTATTTACTTTCTTCACTATGCGTCACTTTTTTCGCTGCGTCTGTCTACTTTTTATACTTCATCCGTCTACTTTTTTTACCATTGCCCGGAAAGGTCGACACTGCGCATGCGCCACGTCATCGACAACAAATCGGTCACTCTTTACACAGAAAACATGTGGTAAACTAGCACTTTTTTACGAATTATATAAAATAGTATACTGTGTGACAAGTTAAAAAAGCGAGACATTTAAGACAAGTGTGAAATATCATACGATTTTTAAATCGTCGCTTTTTCAACATGTGAGACACGACACTTTTTCTGTAATTTGTTTAAAATGTTCTAGTATTTTACCTTTTTTTTGTTTAAAAAGGAGGCGATTCGTTGTCGATTGACGCAACAATAACAATGGTATTTGTCAAAACCATGGCAATAATATGGCCGTAATAGTAAGTTAGTAGCAATATTTGGCGAGGAAGATTAGAAGTGGTGGAATTAGATACAACGCAATAGTTGTGAGTTCACCTTCATATACTGAAGCAGGCCACAGGATTCGTTCAGTAGTCCGCAATCTATTTACTTTTTTCACTGTGTGTCAATTTTTTCGCTGCGTCCGTCAACTTTCTTCACTGTGTCCGTCTACTTTTTTAACCGTTGCCACGTCATCGCCAACAAATCGGTCACTTTTTACACAGAAAACAGGTGAAAAAGCTAGCACTTCTGCGCTAATTATAGAAAAAAATATTTATCCCATGGTCCAAAGCTTTTCTCAGCTAAAAATTGTTAATTTTTTTTTGTGTGTAAAAACGACAAACGACTTACGTAAAAGCAATAAGTGTGGCAAAGAAGTGATGACAGGCATCACCAAAAATAATTTTTCCGTCATTTTATACAGAATCTACCTATAAATGTGAGAAATCATCCTCTATAGAGAGTTGAAAATTTATAATGTACCTCTTCCATATACCTTAGACATTTTTGCCCTTGAATGATTAAAAATGACATTTTAAAAGTGAAAGTTTGTGCCAGCAATAGAAAAATACCCTCTTACTTTTAAAAACTACCCCTTGGAACGATATTTTGCCTCTTGCGCAATTCTCAACATACGCTACCGACGGATACTGTCGGACCACTAACCGGCATACCTATTAAAAATTAGTCTTGACTTTAAAAGGTGATAGCGCTGTCCAGAATATAGGTGAAAATATTTTTTGAAATCATTGGAGAGCTTATTGCATTATGCGTTAAATAGGCTCTAGTTGGTTATTTAGTCTTATGGGCATTGAAAGTGAAGATTTTCAATGTTTAACAGCTCAAATGAAAGGTCAAATTCTAAAGATCACTTTTGTCAAATACCAAAATACTCGTAATAAATTTATTTTCCTAGCTCCTGTCAAGAGTTGAAATTAAAGTACAAAATTCCTTAAAAATTAGAATTTTATTTTCGTCTTCATCACGTAGTAATTCAATAGCCTCAAGGCCAAATTCCTTCAACTAGGGCTCATTCAACATAGAATTTAATAAGCTTTCCAACGCGTATTGAAAAATATTTTGGTTTAATATCCTGGACGGCGCTATCACCTCTCAAAGATAATTTTTAATAAGTCACCCGGTTACTGGTCCGATACTATCCTTCGGTAGTGTAATTTCTCAAAAGGGAAATCCTAGGATAGTTTCAGAAATATTGCTTAATTGTTTCAAAGTCTTTTAATAATTTGAAGAGAATTTGCATTCCAGTTTTAGGCCCTTAGATCACCCTTGATAAAAAAAGTTTGTGTTAGTTCGTATTAAAAGATTTTAATTTTTAATAAGTCCCAAACTCATTTTCTGACATCCTTGTGAAGCAGTTACTCACTTCACGCAAAAATACAGTATTTCACCATTTTTAATTGATGGTAGTTTAAAGGCCCAAAATCGGACCTTAAACTGTTTTAAAATAATTTTAAAAAATATTTAATATTCATGCAATATTTTTGAAGTCATTCTAGGACTCTTATTATGATAAATTATGTGAAGAATTATGAGAGAAACCAAATATCGTTCTAAGGGGTAGTTTTAAAAAGTTTGAGGGCATTGTTCAATCACTGGCACACATTTTAAAATCTACAAGATTATTTTCAATCATCAGGTAAAATTATTTTACTGATGCCTATCATCAGTTTATTGTCATGATTGTCATATTGATTGCTTTCACGTAAGTCATTTGTCATTTTTATACCAAAAAAACGAACACTTTTTCGCACTTAAAGACCTTGGACCACGGGTTAAACATTTTTTTTTAATTTATAAAAAATTGCGCAGTTATTTTTACATAAAATGGAGGGAAATAGGGGAATAAAACAATAGAAAAAATAATAGATTTAATGCTTTCACGATAATTCATTATGATAAAAGGAGGTGTTTCGGGTTTCAATCGTGTACAAAACTACGAATCTTGCAGACGTTTCGTGAACATACGATTGATTTGCATGATTTGCACACGATTGAAACCCGAAACACCTCCTTTTATCAATAGAAAAACTATTTTTTTCCGGGCCACTCTACTCATAACTCATAACTCCTCTCACTAAAATAATTATTTAAATTACACAAAATTAACTGCGCAATTGAACCGCTCCTGATCAAAAGGGGATACGCGTGGATTCAGCCTGAGAAGTGTTGTCCTGAAAGTCAATTTTGAAAAACGTTCGAATTTGCATTCTAAGGACTGATACTTGCGAAGAATTTCAAGGCGCATTTTTTTCCTCTTGCAAAAATTTGTAGTTTTTGTAATTTTCAAAGTAATTGGTAAAAAGTAGATTTTTCAAATACAAAGAATTTCAAACTTTTTTCACTTCAACTCGTGCTAACTTGACTATTTTTCAGAATCTTTGGATTTTATTGATACTTAGTTACGTGTTTAAATCTTTTAAAACTATCTAAGAAAAGAAAAAAAAATTCAATGAACAAAAAAGTTGTTAATTTTCTTTGAGACTTTGCAAAAATCATGCATTTTAGCCTTCAAACGCTTAGTGTATTGAACGAATTTTAAGCAACGACAAAATTCCAGTGGAAAAGTTGTTGACTGAGGTTCAGAGAAGTTTCCTGGAAAGTTTCAGGTCGATCTGATTGATGGTTGTAAAGACTGCGTCTAGTCGTCCCGAAAAATTGGGGAAGCTGGAAAAGGGGATGGACTAATCGTCCCGAAATTTCGGGACTAGCCAAATTTATAAAAAATAATTGACTACTCATCCCGAATTTCGAGACGACGAGACACTTCGAGTTGTAAATTTATGAATGTTTTAAATAGCAAGCGGCGATCTTGATGCTGCCCGATGCACGTGCCTCCTCGGCTACGAATGTGTTGCAGCGAACGATATAAAGGTCAAGTCGGATACCAAAATATTACTTAGGATATTATCATGAGAATGATTTATTTTTTGTCCGCCGTACACCGAAAGCAAGCCTTGTCGGTGTCGCTTCGCGTGCAGAAAGGTGATTTTCCGCACGAGTGAGGTAAAATTTCAAGTGTGCGGAAAATTGTTTAAGTGTGCAGAAAGTTGACTTGTTCGCACTGGTGCGGTGTTTTTTCAACAAATTTTTTGTATTTCATTAATTTAAAATTCACACCGATTTGGCTTACTTTCGGTATACAGCGAGCAAAAAATATCGTTCGTATCAAGTGCGCAAAAGCGTATTTTAACGCAAGAGCGAGTCGCAAGGAGGGCCGAGGCTTAAAGAAAAAAGAGGTTGAATTTTGCAATTCGTAATTGACATACCAATCCAGTTTTTCATCAGAAAAAATATCTAAGACGAGAGCTTCACTAATTTGGAAGTTTTTTGGTTTTTCGCATTTCGACTTTGGAACTTTTTTCAAAAATGAATGAAGAAGAACGAGCATTGCGAATAATTTCCACATATTCAGCTGAAGTTTCAAATTGTTCTAATCTTTTCAATTTTTGCGAATATGTGCCAAAATTTCTATCGCACTGGCAATAAGAATGAACTGTGCCGACACGGATAATTTTAGTGATGTCAAATTCTGTGCAAGGTGAAATTCACAGCATTGACGGCTATTTTCAGACAGTAATTACTTGTTTAATTTCAAATGAATTCCAACATTTTTCTTGTGATGAATTACTTCTTCGCTCACCTCTCCTTCTGTCTCATATTTATAGCAAGTGTTGCACACGTCAGTTCTAAGTTATTTGAAAGTGAAGCCAACGTGATGGTTAAAATAATTACAATAAGCAGTTTTACTTAACGTGAATGTAGCTTCTGTTTTTTTTCCGAATAATATTCTCCAAACAATTTTTAATGTTCTATAATACTTAATGGAGGATTTTAAAAATATTTTAGATTGCTGGAATTTTTGTGGGTTGATTTAGAACCAATTATTCAAATTATTCCATTTTTCAAATAGTAAAAAGCAAAAATCCAAACCAATAACACATATTAGAGAATTGCTAACTTCATCAAATTTTTCAAATATATTTAAGTAAAATAGATATCTTCTAGTAAATTGAGTTAATCATTAAAACCTCAATTTTAAAAAATCCTAATTATTCATAGGCAACCCTGCAGATTGGAACTAATCTTTGCTCGATTCCTCTCGTTTACAATTTCTTGAAGATCGAAATAAAATCTATTTACTTATGAAAATTTTTTGTCTACTGAAATTGGAAATCAATTCCCGAAAAATGCCAAATTATGACACAAAACACTAAAGTCATTATTTCCAGTTAATGATTCAAGTCCAAATTCTGTTGTATCTAGCAAGTTCTCCTCTTAAATTAATAGCTTTGTTCTAAGTGTTCTAAGTGATCTCCTTGTTTGCCCTATGTAAACAGCATCACATTGTCTACATTTAAATTTGTAAATAACACATTGTTTTT
>JAUMHM010000048.1:6319607-6363725 GCA_032362435.1 Melikaiella ostensackeni
CCCCCCCCCCCCCCCCCCCCCCCCCCCCCCCCCCCCCCCCCCCCCCCCCCCCCCCCCCCCCCCCCCCAAAAATAACCAAAAATTGGTAGTGTAGTTTATGGATGGCCCCATAAATGAGATGGAAGGATATAAAGAAGAGGAGGCAAGCAAAGAGGAGAGAGGGGCGTATGGTGATGCATCGAGAGGGAGAGCTGGAGAAAGAGAGACACCGCAGTGGGATGAGAAGGGCAGAGTGAAGAAGAATATTCGCACATTTATCAAAATATTTTTCCAGTAAAAACTGAAAATAGTATAGGAGGGATTATATTAGATTAAAGGGGGGGAGGTGAAAGGGATTCAGATGGGACATATTAGAAAAGATGAGAGTAGAAGGTGGTACTGGCAAAGTTTGCAGGAGGGAACGAGCTCAGAAGGCAAGAGGAAAGAGGGGTAATAGAGAGGATAGAGGATGTGCAAGGAGAAAAAATTGAGTGTCAAAGTCAGTGTCAACATGAGGATTGATGACGAGGGTGTAGGGAGAGTGAATTGGAGGGAGACAGAGTCAGGAGCTTTGGAAGTGGAGGGGATTGAAGGGGAAAGGGGCATGAGTTAGGAGAAGTGGCGAAGAAGGGGCAGGCTTGGGAGAAGAGCAATTGGTCATGAGAAATAGCGGATGATAGATATGAAGGAAAATGGAGTAGGAAGAAGTAGAGGAGAATGATATGAAAGGAAGAGGAAGAGGAAGGGATTATATAGGTAGAAAGTGCAGAGCGAGAGGGGTGGAAATTGTCCAAACGTGGTAAGGGGGTGAGGGGCGAAAAATTGGAAGGAAAGGAGGGTAGAAGCGATTGATGGGGGCGATAAAAAAGATACATCGTGCAATGAGAGAAGTGAAGTTGGAGAGCTAGGATGAGGAGACGGTGGAAAAGTGGAGTGTTTGGAGAGAGGAGTGGAGTGGGAACGCTGAGTGAGATGAGTGAAAGATGACTGGGTATAGTGGTAAGGGAAAAAGTGGTGTGAAATGAAGTGACGGTGAGGGGTGATGAACGAGACGATGGAGCATGTTCAGGAAATGATTTTGTAGTAGTAGTAGTTGTAGTAGTAGTAGTAGTAGTAGTAGTAGTAGTAGTGATATACGTGAAAAAGGTAATTATGTTCTTAAAATTACATTTATAATATATAAACTTTAATTTTCTTACCAAAGGAACGAAGATAGTTACGGAATTTATGAGCGAAACTTACCTGAAACAAATAAAAACATTTGTCTTTAAAATATGTTTCAAAAATAGCAGAAGAGATTTAAGAAAGAAGAAAGATTTATAGTAATGTACACAAGGCGCCACGAAAGTTTCATAAAACATGAGTCCAGGAACTCTAAATAAATTCTACCACATTTCCTAATCCACTGTTCTTAAAAATAAATGAATTCCAAACCTCTGAAATATTTTAGAATGTTAGATTATGGAAAGCGAATTACTACATTTTGATAATTGTGTTTCAAATACGACATTCTCCTTCGTGTTTTATTTAGATGCTTTTCATTCTGAATATTTATCATGTCTGTCGCTTGGCTTTCAATTTTCAATGCTTGAAAATTTCACAGCATACTTACGAAGTGTATTCACAAATTCGAGGGCTTCCAAGTAGGATTGCTGGCCAATTGAATGAATACGAAATTGGATGAATTCACTTACACGTAATTCGAATTTGGATTTGAAATCAGATAAGTCAAAGCAAAACATTTAAAAAATAAAAGATCTTCAGTTTCGAAAGAAAAAAGGTTTTTGCACTTTTTCTTCTAAAAAATAATTAAAATACAAAAATTATAAATATTTTATGAAAAGATAATGTTTAGTAGTAGAAATTATTGATGAATAATCAAAAATATAATTCTGTTACACCATTAATTCCAAAGCTTATTTTATTCAGAAAGTGGATAAAACTGTTACAAACAGTACATAACTACATTAATTACAACATTCATAATTATTAGAACCATATGGGCGGTACTATCCTTTGACGGAATCGGAGGATACGAAGCAACAGCGCGTATGCTTATGAGTAGGAAGGGAAGGTATCATATGAGTGAGGGAGAATGTCGCATTGAGTGTGATGTGGTTAGCGCTGGGTCCAAGATGGCGCGAGGGGTGAAAGGAGGCGGGAGTTAGTTTGGCAGCGTGGGATAAGGAGCTGCGGTATTAATCCGGCAGCGTGGGATAGAAAGACGCGGTATTAATCCGGCAGCGGGTGGGCGGAGAAAGCCGCGGTATTGATCCAGCAGCGTGGGAGAGGAAGCCTTGGTATTAATTTAGCAGCGAGGAAAGGGGAAGCTGCGATATAAATTCAGCAGCGTGGGAGGGGAAACCCCGGTATTAATCCAGCAGCGTAGAGAAGAAAGGGAAGCTGCGGTATTAATCCAGCAGCGTGGCAAGGGCAAAGTCACAAAAAACTTAGCGCTTACCGTGTACGTGGTACACGCGTGTACTTCAAGAATTTTATTCTTGTACTAGAGGATTCACAAACTAGGGTCGTGGTCGAACACAAGACGATACTGACTTGCTCACTATAGCAGGCTTTTTTCAAAGGAAGAAGCAGCGTTGAAGGAGAAGAGGTCCTCTTTTTTTTACTATAGATTTGGAAATCGGCTTCTTCTTCCAATCGGTGTGCCTGGAAGGGCTGGGCATTATGCCCTCCTTCTCACTCTTGTCCGAATTTCTCTTTTTTTCTTTCTGCCTCGTTTCGTTAGGACCGAAGGAAGGAGCTAGGAGCGTGAGAGCGACGGGGAGTACCGAGACCTCTCTCTCCTGGTGTTTTTCGTACTTTCTCTCTGCTTTCCGTGCTTTTCCAGGCCAGTGAGTGAGTGACGTTGGCCGAGGGGAGAGAAAGGGGCCAAGCGTCGCGTCTGCTGGGGTGAGAGCGAAAGCGAGTCAGGAGAGTGACAATGATAACGAATAGTCCTATTTCTCGAAGCTGCAATGCTCGATGAACCTTTTGTTAACGGGTTCTGCATACTTAGATCTATCGGCCGAAACGAGTGTTTAATAGAAGAGGGTGTTAACCTTAGCGTGAATATTTCACTTTATTATTTTCAGTTGATTTCCTCTATTTATAGAGCTTAGGGCACGTATAATATACTCTACACTTGGGCAACAATTGTTTATTGTTTGAACAAATTTAGTTAACAAATTGATTATTTGAGCATTCTTTAATATAGAAATTTTTTTCAGCAAAATCAACTTCAAACATCTCAGAGGTAGTCTATTGTTATTTTAAAAATTTGTGTATGTTCAGGAAGTATAACATCAATTTGCAATACTCTTCGAGCGGTATGATCAAGTAGTTCTTGAAGATGTATAGTAGCCCATGTTTCAGTAATTTCCATAGCCGAATTCGGCGGATAGCATTGCTGTTTAACATTTGTAATGGTTTATAATGGTGGAAGAACATTAGCATTTTTCATCTTTAAACGTTTTCTAAGCAATTTATATATTTTTTTGCTCAGCTTTAGATTAGTAAAAAGTGTTAGTGCTTCGTCAACAGAGAACAGTATCACTTCTTGTGATGTCTTTGCTTCTGTGTCCTATAAATCTGTTTTTTTTTCGCTTGACATGCTTAAAACACATTTCCTAAGGATTTCATTTGCAGTCTTCTGGTTCAAAGTTTGCATGTTTAGCAGTATGTCAACATCGTTTTTTGTTACTTCTGTTTTATTGGCTCAACCATTCTTCTTTTCTTTTTTTTCCGAACATTCTTCGAAACTCTTTGCATTTCAGGGTTGCAAGGTGGATACTTCAGAAACTGAAAATATACTTGAAAAGAGGTGTTTCGGGTTTCAATCGTGTGCAAAACTACGAATCTTGCCGACGTTTCGTGAACGGTTTCAGGTTAGCCCTGAAGAAGTGAACTGCAATGTTCACGAAACGTCGGCAAGATTCGTAGTTTTGCACACGATTGAAACCCGAAACACCTCTTTTCATCATAATGAATCATCGTGAAAGCATTAAATCTATTATTGAAAATATACTTTTCAACCAGGATATATTTTTCTGAATAAAATTATCCTTATTGCAACAAGATCTTCACTTTTTGTTGACATATCTTAGAACTCGAATTTAATTAAACATTAAATAGTTCTCTGTTAGCAGTCTTAATAAAACCCATGAGCGTGCTGTTAATTAAAAACTACAAAATAAAAACACATAACAACCTGAAACTCGAAATTAGTGTAAGAGTATTGAACAACACAAAAATCAATCGATATGATTAGAAGAAGAAATATCACCAAATATTCACAAGATGAATTAAGAGAACATCTAAGCGAACTAGTTTAATCAGTAACGCAAGCGTTCTTCCAGCTAGTATGTGTCGGTAAAGCAAGTCTTCTGACCGTTAGACAGAAAAAAATGAAGTTTCGGAAACAAAAGAATTACGACATACTGCTGGTGACTAACCAGTATTAGTAAGCCAGGTATTATAATGGTTAGATGAAAAAAACTCTATTTTCGAATTCTAAACCTATGCATACTATGTATACTAAAAATTTCTTTAATTGAGCTTATTAATGATTAACTCAATTTACAAAAAGATATCTATTTTATCTGAACATTGTCCACAAATTTCAGAAAGTTAGTAATTTTTACGAATGTGTTTGTGAGTTTGGATTATTACCTTTTTTATTTTGAAGAATAGAATAGTCTGAATAGATTGGTTCAAAATCAATCAACAAATGTAGCTTATCAAATAAAAGATTAACGTTAAACAAATAAGACTACAGAATTCAAAAAGAATAGTGAACACCAAATGCTGGTTATATCTAGTGTTTGTCGGTGAAGCAACTCCTCTAATTGTTCGACAGGAAAAAACAAATGAAGTTTCGAAAACAAAAGAACTACGAGATGCTACTAGTGACTAATCAGTATTAGTAAGCCAGGTATCATTATAGTTATGTAAAAAAATAATGTACAAATAATACATGTATTTATTAATTAATTCATTCATTCATTTTAAAAATACACAGATATACTCAAATTGTAAACATACTAGCCTTGCCAACATACTAGCAGATTGGCTCTGCTGAAGAAAACGAAGCTTATCTATTGAAAAATAACCAAACACTACATTTTTTTATTGCATTTATTTGGACAATATACAATTATTGTCTAACTGTAAATTATCATTGCAAGAGGCCATTGGCGACATATTTATAGCTGATTCTGCTAAAAAAACGAAACTAATTCATTGAAATACAGCCAAGCAATTCATGTGCTTATTAAATTTGTTCAAATAATGCACAATCATTGTTTCACTGCGAATCATCATAGCAATAGACTATCTCTGAGATCTTTGTAGTTGATTCTGTTGGAAAAAAAATTATATGCTGAGAAAGGCTCAAATAATTTATTTATTAACTAAATTTGTTTAAACAATAAGGAGTTATTGCCTGAGTGTAAAGTATAACAGCAAGATACATTGCCAACCTACCAGATATTCATCCTGCTGAAGAAAACGAAGCTTATCTATCGAAAAATTGCCAAATAATCAATTGGTTTACTCAATTTACTTAAATAATACACGATTGTTGTTGTAGTGCAAACTATCACAGCAGGAGATCATTAATGGAGTATTTATAGCTAATTCTGCTGAAAAAGCTGAATCTATCTGAATAAAAATGCGTTAGTTTCGTATTTGCTGATTCTTATTTAAAGTTAACATTATTTTATTTCCATTTTCTCGTGAAAATATTGGTATAGTGCATTCAAATGTGGCAAGTAAGCAAGATGTAACTTTCGTTCACCAATTTGTTTAAAACAATTCAAATTTTTGTTTTATTAAATGAATACTGATGGAAATCATTTTCAGTGAGTTTTTGCCTCGACATGTACCATTTTCGGTAAAATAAAAAACACAGGCTCAGCAATTCAAAGAAGTGTCATGCGTGGTGAACTAGACCATCATACCTATATATTTTTGAGGTTGCTGAATCCGAATATGGTGTTAGATTTGCTCCATCAGGTCAGGTTTTTGAGAGAATGAGCCCTTCTGGTCATTTTTTAAAAACAACATAGAATGCGAAGCAGACTTTCTAGAAACTTCTAGCAGGGCTCAAATTAAAGGGCAAACCTTTCGATTTGAGGAAGTTATATTGAAAAAAAAATTTTGTCGCCCATTTGAAGCGGTAACAGAATTTTTCTGCACGACGGAAATAATGTTTTCAATATTATTATCCTAAAGTGAAAGGTTCAACCTTTATTTTGAGCCGGGCTAGAAGTTGCTAGAACGTCTGGTTCTCAGCCTACATTGTTTTTAAAAAATGGTTCGGAAAGTCAAATAAAAATTTCATTCTGTTCATTAAATAAGAAATTTCTGAGAAAATTTTTGAAAAATCTCCTCCGTTGTAACGATGCGGAATTTAATACACCCAAATTCAAAAAAGTCCATATCTGATGAGCAGTTTATTCTAAAAGTTGATTTGTCTGTAGACGCTTTCTTTGCCCAACTGTGAGGCAGCGGCAAGGTTTGTTCATAATATAGAGTGATAGTTGCAGCAGCAGGAGACTTGAGATTAGTAAATCTCCAAAGATAATTGTTACGATCGACATTGCACAACGTGCATACGTATGTAAACGCCAATTGTGACACTGAATACATGCGTAGAGGTACCTCTGAAACTAACCACTTTATCAAATCGAATTATTCAGGCTATTCGTGTGCACTGGAGCACCTTCAAGAGATATATGTGTATACGTTTGTACGTGTACAGAGTAAGTTTAAGATTTCAGAATAGTGCTCTCCCGCCAACACCGCCAGAAAAATCAGCAACGCCACAAGTTAGTCATGAATATAAATCAACCTGGGTTCAGGTGGGTGTTGCCTATATTGAAGGAACTCAACTACAGAAGCTCACACCCCTCACACCAACTCACATCTCACATGACTGAACCAACTCACTATATATAGTAGAGGGTCGCGCATCCCCGGATCTTCAATTACGCGGCGACACTCCTGGAACAATGAGCACGCGAGATTTTAATTGAGCTCGTCCTCGATGGCGGTTATTCTGCCTTTCTGTCTCCCTCCGCCTCTCCATTCATTTTTTTTTTCGACTGAACCGAACGAATATCGACAACCACATCGAATGACTGGCTGACCGTAATTAAAAGTCAAACGAGGTTCGTGGCAAGGAAATTAATAAAGAATGGTTTGCATCTCCCCCTTTATATTGTCTTCCCCTCCAACACTACTGAATCTTAAGATTGTCGAAAGTAAGAAATATTAAAAAGGTGGAAGTTAGGGAAATTAATGCAAAGTTTGGGAAACTTATTAAAATTTCATCAAATCTATGCAAATGTTTGAAATTTTTGATAACTTGTGGGAATTTCAGAAAACTGTAAGACTTGCGTAAATTTTCTAAAATTGATATAAATGTTTGGAAATGTTTGAAACTTTAGAAACTTACGAAAATTTTCGAAAATTTGAGTGGGAATTTGTGGAAATTCCTTAACGTGTCAAGTTTTACTCAGGAACTTAGGGTTGAAATTCTCATCACATTAATGAAGTAATGAATTGTCTTTTCCCATCTTAATGACCAAACTCCAGGATGCTAAGGCCCTCCTTAGTATGCAACACAAGCCGATCATAGCTCCTTTGGTTCTGGGTTTGTTTGAATACTTTCCTTTGAATGACCTGAGTTCAGTCGGATGACGTTATGATAAACACACAACATTATGACGATTCAGTTGCTTAGGTTCGACATGATTTCATACTTATGGAAACTGTTTCTTGCATCGAGTTAGTAGTTGAGGGTATACTCCAAATAAGGAACAATATAAATAATAATGTAGCCTCAATAGGATCATTACTTTTATTGACGAAAGGCATGATAGCCATGGAATCGGTCTGATTATGAGTGAGAGAGGAAAACCGCATGTCAAGAAGTTTGAATGTATATCTCCCAGATTATCATAGGTTAGAATAAAAGTGGGAATCAGAAAGCTATTTATGAAAGCGTGCTACGCTTCTGTTGATGATGACAGTAGTAATATAAATAATACCTTCTGGGACTCGTTAAATGATATTATAGGTACTTGCGATCCTGGGCAAAGAATTATTTTACTCGGACATATGAATAGCTGGGTTGGCTTGCAAAGCCAAGTTACCGACAGTGTAATTGCTTATTGCGGAGAGCTAAAAACGAACGGTAACGAGGAAAAATTCATTATCTCATGCTTAGAAAAAGGTTTATTTATTATATTCACTCGGTTCAGACACAAAATGATCTACATGTGTACTTGGTACAGAGGCGAAAGCCGCAACATGATTGACTTTGTTGTAGCGGATGAGAAACTAAGAGTGTTTCAAAAATAAACCTAGGTCAAGGATAGAGAAGGAGAAGAATCAATAATAAGTCAAAGCAGACGTGAGCTAAAGCAAAGAATTTGCAGAAGCCAGAAGTACAAGAAGTATATCGTAAGAAGCTGAATAAATATTTAGGACATCATAAAGAAGACTGGAAGAGGAAATTTGGCAATAAAAATGTAGGGGCGCATGGATAATACTACGGGATAGCATCTTCAAGACTGCATCTGAAGTGTGCGGTACTGTGGCTGTCGAAAGGAAGACTGGAGATGTTTGGTGGAATGATGAAATCCGCGTGGCTGTTAACGAGAAAAAGCAAGCTTACTCGAAAGAGTTGAATATTAGAGTTCTTAGCAATGAGGAAAGGACTAGACTGGAAAATGATTATAAGAATGATAACAGAAGAGCAAAGATGCTAGTCGAAGAAAGCGAGGATAAAATCGAAGCGGAAGAAGATAAAAAAGATGCAAAATGATTTTGAAGGAAATAAGAAATTATTTTAGGAATGAGTTAAGAAGATTAGGATAGGGAGCAATAGCAGAGATTACGTTGGATAATCCCGTTGAAGGTAGCGAAGGAAGAATCGATATCCGCGACATTATATTCTTAATTAAAAAATTGAAGAACGGTAAGGCTGCTGGTGTGGATGTTATCGCCGCTGAAATGCTTGAGAGCGGTAGCGGATATTTTTTTGTGTGGTTAAGCGAATTCATGAAAATGTAAGCTAAGAACGCTCAAATTACAAATGATTGAAGAAAGGCTATTATCGTTCCACTCCACAAGAAAAAGTGTAATATAGGTGACCGTACTAACTATAAAGCGATTAGCCTACTAAGTACCGTGGGCAAAATATTTACCAAAATACCTATTGTTAAGGTCATGAAAATGATAAAAGAAAGGATCTGAGAAGACCAATGCGGATCTATGCCATGGGGATCATGTGTTGATCACATACTTAGCTTGAGACAGGTCATGGAAAAAAGTTTGAGGGTAAACGAAGAAGTTTTCCGTGTATTTGTTGATCTGGAAAAAGCTTTCGATAGAGTGGATAGAACAAAACTTTGGAGAGTCCTTAAAGGGTATGAAGTGAATGGTTGGCTTCTAAAAGCCAATTTCAGTTTCAGTTTCATATTAAGCAAGACTGCGCTTCGTCCTTCTAAATCTTCAATATATAGATGGACAAATGTTTACGAATGACTCTCTCAGGCGCAGAAGGTGTTGATTTTGGGACAGTGAATGTACGTGGACTGGCGTTTGCAGATGATAAGATTGTTACGGCAGAATCAGTCGATGATTTGCAGAGAATGATGAGCAGACTGGAATCCAGCATGAACAGTATGGTTCTTGAGATTAACGTGTATACAACAAAAATTATTGTGTTTGAAAGAAGGAGTGAGAAAACAGTATGCAACGTTGCCTTGAGCGAAGAGAGGATAGAACAAGTTGATGATTTCGTGTACCTTTGGAAGTTTGTTTATTTATGACGGAAATATAGATGCAGATACTCAGACGTATAAACAAGGACACATAGAAAAATTATCGGCAGTGTACAAGCTATTACTAATACATAGTAAAGATGCAACGTATAAAGCTAAAATTGCAATGTATAATTATGTGCATGCACCAACTGTGGTGTATGATAGCGAGACCTGGACGTATCGAGAAAACGATAGGAGTAAAGTGAACACAGTTGGCATGCAATTCCTCCGGAATATGTGCGGTAAAACGATAATGGACCTGGGGTAATTACTAGAGAGATTAATCAGCGACGGAACGAGTTACGCTTACCCCGAAAGGGATTTGGATTGACAGTATAATAGTAATTATTATTATGACTCGAAAACTGCTTTTTTAAAGCATGTTTCCCTAAAAGGAAATACAGACTAAATTCTTGTAAAGGTCGATCGAATTATAATAGATTAAAAGAAATTTTTTTACACTCAATCAATGACAAGTTTTTTCTGTTATCAGAAATAATTCTTTGTGACAAATTTCATTCGATTTTTACACGTTACTGATTCCGCAATGCATTAAAGTCGTAAACTGGCCAATAGGCATTTCCTCTTGTCATTTTCGCCCCTTGGCGCCATCCACTTGAGCACTGGCTGTCCACCCTCATAAAAGTCTGAAGCGCCGTCAGATCCCTCTAGACTTACTTGTTACATGTCAACTTTGAAGAAATGGAAAAGTTTCAAATTCACCCTTTCTAAAATCTTTTTGTTCATTGATGATTGAAAAATTATTTTCGATTGACATTAAATAAATGTCATTTTGAAATTAGCAAAAATGTAGACTTTACATGTTGATTCAATCCTGAGGTCGAAATGTTAATTAAAAATATATATCTATATCTATATCTATATTTGCAAAAATGCGAAAATACTGCCTAAAGTAAACTAATTTTCACCAAATCATCGCATATTCATTTGGTTTACAACTTCCTCTAGCACAGACACTTGAAAGTCAGCAATACATTGTAAGTAAAAACACAGACAGTGATAAAGATACGAGCCAGAAAATGTTCACAAAATAGGAAGATCCACTATTTCTGTAGAGATAATTCCTCACGTCCGTATTTGAAATAGAGGATTTTATCCACTTTCTATAAAAATATACGTCTGAGTACAATCCAGGTAATCCTGGGTTTGCACATCCTTTTCCTCCAGAAACGACACCAGTTAATTGACCGTTGCAGACAAATCCGCCACCAGAGTCACCCTGTGAATAAAGAAATATTCCTTAAGGAGTAGAAATTAAATCTAAAAAATAAGTTGAATAGAGACGATGCATTATCTTTTATTTACCTGACAAGAATCTTTGCCTCCTTCTTCGTAACCTGCACAGAACATTCCATCAGGAACAAGAGATACTTTATGAAGAAGTTGTCGGCACTTTTTTTTAGAAAGAAGTGGAAGGTCTATAAACATTAATTCGTTGCTAACGATAGGTTGATTCTGAAAAATAATACAAATTATTACAAAAAGGTGAAATTTTAACAAACATGAATTTCAGTTTAAAACTATTATTATTGAATAATCTTTATAAATAATCGTTTAAAAACTTACCTCACTTGGATACCCCCAACCTGACACTTGGCATAAAGTTAGTGCCTTTGTTGGTTTTGTTGTCATTTTTGCAATTTGAACAGCTTTGTTTGGAAGGAATGGAGATTTGAGCTGAAAAATTAAGTTTATAGTTTTATATTATTAGGAAATTGAAGGGCATCAAATGTTAAATTCTAATTAGATAGAAAATTTATTTGGGAAAAATACGTAATAAATCAAGAAAGAGTAATTCACTTATATAGCCTAATTGATAGTAATCCACATCAGTGATTAAATTACGGCTTCTTATCTATATGACACTATGACGACATACTTCCAAAAGTGCGATGTCATTCTCCAAAGTGTAATCATCAAAATCTTCATGTATAATAATTTTGTTGACACCCCTTTCTTCGTGTGTTGTCGACGAACCTTGCAGAAGCACATTACCGGCTACTACAGTTATTGTCCATGGTTTTATTACATCCCCTCTTCTGTAAAAATTTTGATTTCGAGGAGTTAATTACTCCTGCAATCTGGTGTATACTCTCTCTGTAATCTTATGCAATCTCGTGCAATCTCATGCCATCCCATGCAATCTTTTACAATCCCTTGCAGAAATTTCAATCCACTTCATAAAAAAATATTATAGGAAATTCAGCATAGGCCTAAAATGATTTTCCTATACTGAATTTCTTACAATTTTTCGCGATTCCAGAACAGTCATTACAGAAAATCATTATAAGAAAATCAGTGAAGCAATAAATGATTTTGAAATATTGAAAAAACTGATGAAAAAGTGAAGAAACTACAAAAAAATGATTCATTTATTTACTTAACGTAGGATTTTAAATTATTTCAAGAGATTTGACAGATTACCACAGACTTGAAGGAATTTTACAGAATTCCAAAAGAGTTAAAATATTCCATATGCGTCAACGGATTTCAAAGAATTTCAAGGAATTCCAGAGAATTCTCGCGGGTTTTAAGCGATCTCGTCAGATTTCATGAAAAATTTACGAAGTTTGAAATGATTTTAAAGATTTCCAAACATTTCAGAAAACTTTAAAGAATTCCAAGAGATTTCAGCGTATTTCGAGGGACGTCCACGGATTTCAAGGCTTTAAATAGGATTCTATGGAATTTCCAAATATTTCAACTTATTTCAAAGGACTTCATCGGTTTTAAAGAGATTTACATGTATTTCCATGAATTTCGTCAGATTTTGAAGCAATTCAAGGGTCTCTAGACGATTTAAAAGATTTCCAAACATTTTCAAAGATTTTAACGGATCCTAAAGAATTTCAAGAGATTAAAAAAATTTCATGGTGTTTCAAAAGGCTTTGTAGGATTTCCAAACATTTCAAGAGATTTCTGGAGAACTGTGGAAATTTCATTAAATGAAATTAAGTTTCAAGGGATTCCTAGCATACTTATTAAAATGATTAGCTCTATTAAACTCCAAACCGGATAGCTTCTCGCGATAATTATGGCAGAATCTCAGCGAAAGCGATCATACTTTAAAGTCTTTGATGCGGAGAGATTGTCACGTCTCATTTAAAATTACATACTATACACGGTCGAATAATTACTTATCCAGATTATATTCCAGATTTAAATTTTTGAAACTCTTTTTGTATTGGTCATTAATCTTTGAAGTTATTAAAAATTTTTGAAATAAATATTAAAACAAGCTCTTACAGATACATGCAATGTGCTGCAGTCAGAATCCATTTCAGATGGATGATGTTTCCTCCACAAAAATGTGTGCTACTCCAACTTCTTCTCAAGGAAACCTGATTAATTATAAATCATTAATTTACAAGATAGCATCTACAAATTACGTTTTCCTCTTATATTTATATTCAATAACTTTCTTTTAATTACCTGTTGAGGAAACTGACCCAAAAATGCTTCCGTCCCATTTACTATCCGACCACCTAAATTCGGTCGTATCTCCAATTTTTCTTCTATGCCAATTACATTCTCAGTAACATTGTCAGTTCCTGTAATGATAAAAATTTCTCATCATATAAATTCTCATTAATTTTTCCAGGAAATTTTGTTTTCGACCCTTCTGATAAGAGTATATAAAATTCTAGGACGCAAGTAACTGTACTATTAGAATGCAATATTCAGTATTATTTTTGTGGATTTATTATTTTCATAATTGCGATCTAGCGATTTTCGTTTCTGTTAAGAATTGTTTGACGGAATCATTAGAATAATATGAAGAATAAAAATTAATGTGATCATAAATAGATCATTTTTCAATTCATAGATCTACCTTATTTTGAATTTGAGTTTTTCCCTCAAAATAAAACTTGCATTAAAGTTTATGACTTGTAAATTTAGAATCTTTAAGAATTGCCACCAATTGTTAAAAGATGCCAATTTCCCTAATCCACACATCGAATGCGTATACGATTTATAACTACATATTAAATAATCGGAACAATAATGTATCGAACTCCCTACACACACAGAGAATTTTAAAAAATCCGAATGGGAACTTACGTGTTCAAATTTCATAAATTTTCATTAGAGTATGCTATAAAGATGTCGTACAACTTCAAACCAGTCCAATATAATATCTCGAAATGTCTCCTTTGATCAGAATTTCTGTCATGCATGTTCTTGATTTTGTGAAATCTAGAGAATACTCAGCCTGAGATGTAATAAAGTTATCTCAGAATTTATAAAAGATTATAAGCCTTTGAAAATTAGATTTGAAACTGACGAATGTTTCAATAAAAATAAACGGAGAAAGAAGATTGAAGCGAGAAATATTCCATAAGAGAGAAGAACGAGGAAAAATTGTCTATTTGAACAACCAATTATAATAGATTGAAAAGAGATAAGGCAACGTCCATCAATTACCTGAGAATGATTTTTGAAATTTTAGAGCCCTTTCCCCCCATATTGTAAGGATTCGTAAGATTTTGTGAACCCTCCCCCTTCTTACGTAAGGTTTTATATTTTTTATTGAATAATCAACAATATATCAATTATTTTCACTGTATATGAGATTTCAAAAGATTTGAAACACTTCTAGTGACTTGGAAGGATTTTAACAGATTTCAAGGCATTTTGAGGTATTTCAATGGACTACAAAGTATTTCAAAGAATGACAACATTTTTACGGAATTTAACGAGATTTCCAAAGCTTTTTAGGGATTTCATGAGATTTCGAGGAATTTCAAACGATTTCATGGGATTACGAAAGTTTTAATTATTTCAAACGATTCCAAAAGATTTCGAGATGTTTCAAAGGATTTTGAAAGATTTCAACTGTTTCAGAAAATTAACTAGTACAATTTCTAAGTGAATATCAATTTTTCACGAATTTCAAAATACGTCAGGAAATTTTGATAGGATCTCGAAGATTTAAAGGGATTTGAAGGGATTCATAAGGTTTTGAAGATTTCACGGGATTTCAAAAGATTTGTAAAACTTTCAAACGATTGTAAGGGGTTTTAATGGATTTTAAGAGATTTTGGAGATTTTAAATTATATCCACGGATATAAGAAGATTCAAAAAGATTGAAAGAAATTTCAAGGGATTTCAAATGATTTCACGGAATCTCAAAGAATCTTGAGAGACTCTAAGGGATTTCGAAAGATTTCAAGAGATACCGAAGTAATTTCACGAATTTTGAAGGCTATCAGAGGATTTCGATTGAATATTAAAGATTTGAAGGGATTTGGAGAAATTTCATAAGATTTCTCGGTATGTCAAAAGATTTGTGGAGATTTCAAAGGATTTTACGGAATTTTAATTGATTTAAAGAAATTTTAAAGATTTCAAATTATATCCACGGATATTAGACGATTTGAAGAGATTGAAAGAACTTCCGAAGGATTTCAAGTGATTTCACGGAATGTCAAAGAGTTTTAAGGGATTCCAAGGGTTTTTGAGAAATTTAAGAGATACCGAAGTATTTTTACGAATTTTGAAGGATATCAGAGGATTTTAATTGAATTTCAAAGATTCGAAGGGATTTGAAAGAATTTCATAAGATTTTACGGGATGTCAAAAGATTCGTAAAGATTTCAAAGGATGTTACGGAATTTTAATGGATTTTAAGAGTATTTAAAGTTTCCAAATTATATTCAGGGATATTAGAGGATTTGAAAAAATTGAAAGAAATTTCAAAGGATTTCGAATGATTTTACGGAATCTCAAAGAATCTTGAGGAATTCTAAGGGATTTTAAAAGATTTCAAGAGATACCGAAGTATTTTCACAAATTTTAAAGGACATCAGAGGTTTTTCATTGGATTTCAGCGACTTGAAGTGATTTGGAGAAATTTCAAAAGACTTTGTGGGATGTCAAAAGATTTGTAAAAATTTCAAAGGATTTTACTGAATTTTAATGGATTGTAAGGGATTTCAAAGATTCCAAATTATATGCACGGATATAAAAGGATTTAAAATGATTGAAAGAAATTTTAAGGGTTCTCGAATGATATCACGGAATCTCAAAGAATCTTGAGGGATTCTGAGGGATTTTAAAAGATTCCAAGAGATACCGAAGTATTTTCACAAATTTTGAAGGATATCAGGGGATTTTAATTGAACTCTGAAGATTTGAAGAGATTTGGAGGAAGTTCATAAGATTCCACGCGATGTCACAAGATTTGTAAGGATTTCAAAGGATTTTAAGGAATTTTAAGAGATTTTTAAGATTCCAAATTATATCCACGGATATAGGAGGACTTTAAAAAACTTTTAACAGATTTCAAGAGATATCGAAGTATTTTCACGAATTTTGAAGGATATCAGAGGATTTTTTTGAATTTCAAAGATTTGAAGGAGTTTGGAGGAGTTTTATAAGATTTCACGGAATGTCAAAAGATTTGTGAAGATTTTAAAGGATTTTACGGAATTTTATTGGATTTTGAGAGATTTTAAAGATTCCAAATTATATCTGCGGATATGAAAAAATTTAAAAAGATTGAAAGAAATTGCAAAGGATTTCGAATGATTTCACGGAATCTCAAAAAATTTTAAGGGATTCCAAGGGATTTTCAAAGATTTCAAGAGATACCGAAGTATTTTCACTAAAATGATTTCACTCAATCTTAAAGAATCTTAAAGGAATTCTAAGAAATTTTTAAAGATTGTAAGAGATACCGAAACATTTTCACGAATTTTTGAGGACATCAGAGGATTCTAATTGAATTTCGAGGATTCGAAGGGATTTGTTGGTATTTCATCAGACTTCGCGGGATGTCAAAAGATTTATGAAAATTTCAAAGAAGTTTACGAAATTTTGAAGATTTCAAATGGTATCCACGAATATTGGACGATTTGGAAAAATTTAAACGAATTTCAAAGGATTTCAAATGATTTCATGGAATCTCAAAAAAATTTTAAGGATTCCATGAAATTTTAAATGATTTCAAGAGATACCGAAGTATTTTTACGAATTTTGAAAGATATCAGGAGATTTTAATTCGATTTCAAAGATTTGAAGAAAACTGAAAGACTTTCAAAAAGTTTCACGTGATATTGAAATACTTGCACAAATTTCAAAGGATTTTGAAGGATTTTAAAGGATTTTGAGAGATTTTGGAGATTTCAAAGTATATCCACGTGTATTAGAGGACTTTGTAAGATTTAAAAATATTTAAATGAATTTCGAAGTATTTCCGAATTTCATAAAGGATTTTGACGGACTTTGGGAATTTTAATGTCTTTTAAAAGATATTAATGGATTTCAAAATAGGTATTTCAAGTGATTTCAAGAGATTTGAAAAGATTCCCTTACGAAAAAATATTATGAGACATTCAGTATGGACCTGTAATGATTTTTTTATAATAAATTACTAATAATTTTTTCTTGATTCTAGAAAAATCATTATAATAAAATCAGTAGAAAAATAAATGTTAAATTATTGAAAGAGTTGATGCAAGAAATAGAGAGACTGCAAACGACTGATTTATTTATTTAGCATAGCATTTCAAATTACTTCAAGAGGTTTCACAGGATCTACAGATTTTAAGGAATATGGAAGAATTAAACAAATTTCAAAGAATCTTCGAAATTTTACGATGTTTTATAATATTTTAAAGAAATTCAAGAGATTAACAAAATTTCAAGGGGCGTGAAAGGACTTCCCGGGATTTTGATCCTTTTCGAAAGATTTCACGGGGATTCAAAAGATTTTAAGGTATTTCAATAGACTCCAAAAAATTTCAAGATATTTCACAAATTTCAAGGAAATTCAAAGAATTTTGTAGGATTTCCAAAGATTTTATGGGATTTCTATGAAGATCTCAATTCTGAAGAATGAAAATTCGAGAGATTCTCAGTGATTCCAAAGTTTTCAAAGGATTTTGAAAAATGTCAACTATAATTTTCACAGAACTTCAAGGAATGAATTTAATTTAATTTCAAGGGATTTCTACGGATTTCCATAATTTGAAGGGATATGAAGGAAATAAAAAAATTTCAAAGAATTTTTAGAGATTTTAAGTGATTTTAAAAGATTCCAAAGAACTTCAAGAGATCTAAAAGATTTCAGGGGATATCAAGGAATTTTGTAGGATTTCCAAAGATTTCGATGAATTTCGAAGAATCTCACAATATTTTAAGGAATTTCACAGGATATCCAAGTATTTAAAATATCTAAGAAGATTTTACAAGGGTTTTCAATTCTTAAGGAATTTTACATGATTTCGTCAAATTTCTGACTTATTAAACGATTTCGAAGATTTCAAAGGAATTCAAAAGAAGTTAGAAGATTTCGAAGGACTTCTACAGATTTTAACAGATTTCAAGATATTTTGAAGATATTTTCAATGCGTGAGTTTGAAAAATTATTTCTACACAAATTTAAAAACATGGAGTTTTTAACGCTTTTTCGGAATTCTTCAATTTTGTAGATTTGCAATTTGAAGTTAATATTTAAATTTCGAGTACATCTCAGTATTAAATTATTGATTAGGAATGTTTTATTGAAATAATTAAAAATATTTATTCTCAGGCTTACCCATTTGGAAAATTTACTAAAATTATCTTTACTCTTTGTAATAGGAAAAAAAAATTGTTCAATTTCATGACTTTCATTTAGAAAATATGAAATCTTGAATTTATTGAATGTTAAAGGCTTCTATTTAAGAATTGTTCATTGAAATCGATTTCAATTTGCAAGCTTCAAGCATGGAATTGACTATTCAGGTTCTTAATTTAAAATTTTAAAATTTTGAAAGATTTAAAAATGAAATTGTCGTCGCAACATTTTTACTATTCGAAACTATTTGATTGAAAATAGTTTCAATGTGAAATTGTTTTTCTATTAAATGTTAAACGTTTTCGAATGAAAATTGTTTACTCACTAGGAATCTCAATTTCAAATTATGGTACAACATTGAAAAAATTAATTTTAAATTCTTCAGTTCCAAGCACGTTCAGTTCTAAGTTATACATTTTTGAAACGTGAATGTTATATGTCAACAGCTAAAACAGGTTTCAATTAGCATATCTAAAGAATAATTAGAAAGAGGAAACTTATATAAGAAATGCTTCGGACCCCCCTCCCCCCCTCCACTCGAATAGAAATCATCAGATTTTTCGGACCCACTCACCTCTAATAAAAAGCTTCACGTAATTGATGGACGCTTCCTAATCCAATTCTCAAATTCTTGAAGTCTTTGAAAAAAATTGAGAGGAAAGTTGGATTGTCTTATCCGTAGATAAAGGCGTTTATATGCACTTTTAATAACACCATAAACGATAAAACAATGTTACTACCTTAAGGTTGATAAAGAGCCAACCTCGACATCTTTCAAGATGTATAAAAAACTTTGAAATAAATAAGGAAAGTATGAAATCATGTTGAGGCTTCTTGATGATTTTTTGCATTTTTATATATGTAAGTTATGAGCTTTGTTTCTTCATGCAAGACAATATCGATAAAGTTAGTGCTTCACTCGTTGCAAGTCGGAAGGTAATAAAATATGATTGAAGGTGCTGTCTACTTCTCCAATATGTCTTAACTCAATGATCGATAAGATCTTGCTTTGAAAACTTTGACGTCTTATTAGAAGAGCATAGTGAGTACCAGCTTTTTACAATTTTTCTTCGTGGAGAACCGGAAAGCAATACTAATTGCACCAGTTTTTTAGCAGCAGAAAAATAAACTTAAAAATTATTTTCTTGGTGTAAATGATAGTGAATTTTCCAATTATAATGGCAATAGATCAGAAATAAATGTCACCATCCATTTCGAAATTTCAGAATTGAATCCATCACAGAAATACTTCCACCTCTCTAATATTGTTCTTAAATTAAACCCAAGACGATTTTCCTAAAACGCGTGCACTTTTTTCTTCGCAATTTAGTATATTGCATAACTAGGGAGAGATCTTTCAGCACAAGCCGTAGACAAGTGCTGAAAACATTTCCGAGCCGTAGAAATTCGGAAAAATCTCCCTCGAGTCATACACGACACTTTTTTGAACTCCTTATAATTTGAGCTTTTTTCGTGACTGTGGGTCGGTTCCACAATTTCGCGTTGCAACTCGGTACAAAAGGGCCGCAAAATTGACAAAACCAGTAATCAAAGCAACACGTTTGACCTCCGACCGGCAGTTGACATGCGAAATGCGAGTTTAGGTTTGGCAATGACTGATACCAACACGATATTCACTCCCTAAGATGATTATAAGCCATATCCTTTCGCTGACGTCATTTTTCTACTCGCTAGGGAGTAGGAAGTAATTTCTACTCACACAGCTCGAGAAGCGAGTGTATGGTCCCGCTCCATAGGCATGAAAATGGGCCGAAATCATGAGGATGTTAGAAAAAACCAATTTCCACTGAACACTAAAGAACTTTGAGGAACTTTGGGGAACTCACCTTCAACATAACTGCACATTAACAAATATGAGACATAAAATAATTGCAATCGAGACATAGTTCTCTCTATCACGATCATCGCGCCCACCACTCTCGAGTCTTCAATTGTCTAACCGTTATATATAAATCTCCAACAGAATTCTTCGTTATCAGACTGACTTTGTTCCTGATTAAAAGTTTATCGCATATCGTTATCAATTATCTCGTATTAATTGTAATAGAAATTCTAGGTTGGCATGAATATACCGAAATCTTTTGGGAAAAATTACCTGCTTACGCACTAACCTCTGTGACCGGAAGGCAAATACTTAGATGATTAAAATTGTTCTCAATTGGATTTAAGGAACTTCCGCTCAGTTGGATCAAGTCTATTTATTACTGTGAATCATACCCGTTACCGATAGTAGGAAACTCGGGAGAAATGCGTTAAGTATCGAGGCAACTCAAATCAAATTGAAATCAGATAAGTGATGTCAGTGACGATGCGAGTCTATCAAGGTAAACAACTTTGATATCGACATTGTAATTACGTGACAACCGGAAATTGACAAAAAAATTAATGAATCTTGGCAAATATGAAGCCAGGCAACATTTACCCTCGTGTGGATATGAGACAAATCAGTACTAAAGCAGCAACTTTTCTTAAAATTGTTTACAAGTCCAAATAGGGACAAAAGTACTAGAAAAATACCACTTAATTTTTTTTTTAACTTTCACAAGCCCTAATTCATGTTCGAACAAAAATTTTGGGTTAAAAGTAACAGACAAGTTCTATTTTACTTTTTCAAATTTCTTCACAAACCCTCACAATGTTCCAAAAAGGTTCTGCTGAAATGAGACTTAAGTTTCAAAAGAGTTTATTTTATAGTTTTCTTTCATAATTCAGAATATGTCTTGTTTTTAGAACAAAATTACTGGAAAGGGCCTGCTTGATTTGTTTTCAAAATTTCCTCAAACTCTCATAGGACTTACAGACAAAAACTGTCCTGCTGAAATAGAACCGAAGTACCGAAAAAGTTCAAAAACTGTCCTGTTTCATCAGGATTTTTTTCTAGGAATTCGAGCACTTGTTATAATTTTAAAAAATGGAACTTTTCTAATGCTTTTGTTTCAAAATTCAAAATTCGTTTCGTTTTTAGAATAGAAGGACTGGAAAAGGCCCACTTAATATTTTTTTCAAAATTTTCACAAGCGCTCATAGGGGGTCGTTCAAAAACTGCGTCATGCTATTTTCAAAACTTTTTCCAATCCTCTCCTTCTTCGTCACAGATCATTACACAAATCTTGAATCCCTCAGGGTGTCGTCACAAATACCAACCCCCCCCCCCTCCTCTAAGTCAAAATTTTTTCTTCGTCATCATTTGCGAAACGCCTAAAATAAAACACAAAACATAAGAACTAATATTTTAACACACCACGCAGCCCAAAATGATTTCAAAACAGAGGGAATGGGGTGACTTTTCACGAAAATATGGAAATAATAGGGGAATAAATTCTTTTAAATGTTATTGATGTATTATATTTTAGGTACCATATTGAATTCAATATGAAACACTTAAGATTTCAAATCGAAATATAATGCATTTTCAACAAAATAGTTGAATTTTCAACCAAAAAAAGATTCATTTTCTACCAAAAGAAATGAATTTTCAACCAAGAATGATGATTTTTCAACCAAATAGTTGAACTTTAAACAAACAAAAATTAATTTTAGACCAAACTGTTGCATTAAAACCAAGTAGTTGAACTTTCAAGTAAAAGAGAGAAATTTTGAACAAATTAGTTGGATTTTCAGCCTACAAAGTTGAATCTTCAACCAAATGGTCGAATTTACAAAGAAAAAAGACTAAACGTCAACCACAAACAGTTGCATTTTTAAACAAACATAGTTGAATCTTCAAGCCAAATAGACAGATTTTTTTATAAGACAGTTGAATTTTCAACTAAATAAGATAAAATCTCAACCAAGAACTTCTCTACCAAAAAGAAGAATCTTCAACCAAGAGAGATGAATTTTGTATCCAAAAGACGAATTTTTAACAAAAGATTCAATTTTCAAGAGAGACGATTTTTCAACAAATTAGTTGAATTTTCAACCAATTTGTCGAATTCTAAAATAAAAAGATTAAATTTTGACCAAGAACAGTTGCGTTTTTAACCAAATAGTTGAATTTTCAATCTATGAGGACGTATTTTCTATCAAGAAGACGAATGTTCAACGAAGCAGTTAAATTTTCGACTAAAAAAGATGACTTTTTAATCAAAGAAGTTCAACTCCCAATCAAGTCGTTTTTCAATCAAAAAAGATTCATTCTCGACGAAAAATATAATAGTTGATATTTCAACAGAAAAAATATTAATTGTATTTTCAGTTAAGAAAATTAATTTTCGAACAAAAAAAATTGCAACAATTTTGTTGCAATTTTTTTTATTGGTTGATTTATTGTTTTTTATTGATTAAAGATTGAACTATTTAGTTCAATCTTCAACCAACAAAATTACTGTTTAATAGGGTAGTTCAACTGTAAACCAAGTTGTTGACTTTTCAAACAAACAAGATAAATTCTCATCAAAAAATGTAATAGTTGATGTTTCAACCAAAAAAGTTTTTAATTTTGAACAAAAAACAGTTGATTTCAACCACATAAGACGAAGTTTCAAAAAAATGGTTGAATTCTTAACTAAAACAAAATTATTTTCAACCAAACAGTTGCATTTTTAAGCAAAAAATATTAGATTGCTACGAAAAGGAATTAATTTTCAAGCCAAAGAGTCAAATTTCCAACAAGAGTCTCTTTAAACCAGAAAGATCAAGTAAATTTTCAGCCGAATTGTTGAATTTTCAAGCCAAAAAGATGAATTTGGCCTATATGTTGAAATCTTCAACCAATAAAATACATGTTTTACCACGTAGTTCAACTGTCAACCAAATAGTCAAATTTCCAACGAGAGAAGTTAAATTTTCAATGAAAAATTTAACAGTTGAATTTTTAGCTAAAAATGATCAATTTTTAGCCAAAAACGGATTTGTTATGTTTTGAGCCAAGAAAATTCATTTTCAACTTAAAAGAAGAGGAACTTAAAAGAGTAGTTGAGTAGTTTATTAAAAGTTGATTTCTGAATCAAAAATATAACAGTAGACTTTTAATTAAAAAGAATGAACTTTTATTGAAAGTAGTTAGATTTTTTTATTTCAATCTATTAATTGAGTTCACATTTAAGCAAAAAAGCGAGAAAAGGGAGAAATAGGGAAAGCTTCTCGAAAACAAGGGAAAAAAGAGAAATTCTTTAAAAGAGTGGAAAAGAGGGGAATTGAGGAAAGAGTGCAAAGTATGTAATTAAATGCTTTACTGCTGAAATGGAACCGAAGTACCAGCAAAATTTAAAAATTGTCCTGTTCCATTAGGATTTTGTTTGGGAATCGAGCACTTGTTATAATTAAAAAAAAAAAGGAAAAAACTTTCCTAGTGATTCTGTTTCAAAATTCAAAATAGATCCCGTTTTCAGAACAAAAGTACTTGAAAAGGCCTACTTGATTTTTTCAAATTTTTCACAGGAACTCATAGGATTTATAGTTCAAAAACGATCTGCTGGGAGGACCGAAGTACCAAAAAAGTTTAAAAATTTTCCTGATCCTGCAAGATTTTTTTAGGACATCGAGCAATTGTTCAAATTCTTAAAAAGTGGAACTTTATTCAAAATCATAATGGGATCCAAATGGGACATATTTTACTCAATTTAAAAAAATTCTGATATAATTATCATACGTATTTGTTTTGTGACACTTTAGCATAGAATCCATTTACCTTAAAGTGAACCAAAATTATCGCCATTCTACATTGAGTACAAATGTACAAAAAGAAGCAAGTACTTCACCAAGTAACTCTATCGACAAAAAAAAATTAAGCACATTTAATTTCCGAGTGCCTACTTATTAAATCTGCAGGGAAAAGAGTAAAATTAAGCTAAAAAGTCCCTCCTCAAATAAAATAAAATGCACATGGCGCAATAAGCGTGATAATGAGATTTTCGCCTCTAATAATAGAGGCGTTCTGTTAAATCGGTTATGACTCTCGTCGCAGCTTCTTATGTGCGTCGAAACGACTACTTTCTCGGATGGATAAAGACAATTGGCGGTCGAGTGCCGCTATGGATAATGTGAAAGGATGAAATAAACGCATACCCGCATACCTGAACCGAAGACGAGAGATCCTTGGGTCATTCCACAGATGTCGGAAGAACAAGAACGTACTCGTTATTTTCTTACTCGTAAATATACCCTCTAAGGGTGCACTTATGTCGGGCACCGCTATTATACGTTCAGCGTGTGCGCCATATAAATAATGAATGATTACGAACCACTTAAGCTTACAATTTATGTTATACGTTGACCAGTGAGGTGTCCAGCTTGCCGATGCAACCGGTATATGCAAGTGTCCAATTGACTTGATTCTTTCCAAGAATCTGATGCAAATTTTCTCTAAAACGAATGACAAGTGCTTAGCTCTGACAACCATCAGTACCAGTGGTCTCCATCATTTTAAAGAAGATGTTGCGCTTGTAATGTTGAAATTCATTAAGCCTTTGCAAGGCAAGATAATTTTCTCCTATTCTTGTTGAATGTGATTACAAAAACGCTCAGAGGAATACGATTATGTCCCATTATAGTATTCAAGATCATTACAAGGTAGTGGATTCTTATCTTGAAAAGTTGGAAGACATTATAATGAGCAAGGAAGCTGAGATTAAAGATAATATTGGAATCGTGACAATTTTTACTGTTTCAAAAGGAAATGGTCAAATATTAAAATAGATGTACGACGATCCTTCTCATTACTGACAATTATACACTGTAAGAAAAACTTTCACTTAAAGGATGATTTCCGGTATTAAAACAGTACCACAAAAAATATAGTCTCACTTCGATTTGATGCTCTTTTGTTTCTACGACTCTTCATCAGTGTTTTTTCTACACCACATTATTTGAGAATCCACTCATAACTGACTTTATCCATGAAAGTCCATGTCTTGCTACTATACAGCACAGTGGGTGCAAGCACAGAATTATATATTGCAATTTTAGCTTCATTCGTCACATTTTTACTTCTAGTCATAGCTCCTACACTACCGATAATCATTCTACCCTCGCTCATACATCTGGATATGTCTGTGTCTATCTTTCCGGCAGCAGTAAATAAACTTCCAAGATACACGAAATCATCAACTTGTTCTATCCTCTCTTCGTTTGAGGCAATGTTGTATACTGTTTTCTAACCTCTTCTTTCCAACAAAATAAATTTTGTTTTATACACGTTAATCATGAAACGCACACTGTTCATGCTGATATCCAGTCTGCCCAACATTCTCTGTAAATCATCGACTGATTCTGCCGTAACAACCTTATCATGTGCAAACGCCAGTCCATGCACTTTCACTGTCCTAAGATCAATACCTTCTTCATCCAAGAAAACCATTCTCAGACATTTGTCCATGTATATATTGAACAGCCAGGAGGATATAACGCAACCTTGCCTAACGTCCTGCTTAATAACGAACCAATCGCTCAGTTATCCATTTACTCGTACACTTGCTTTTCTACTGCTACAGGTATATGTTGCTTATAATGCTTTAAGGCGCCAACCATTTACTCAATACTTTCTCAGAAATTTCCAAAGTTTAGATCTATTCACCTTATCGAAAGCTTTTTTCAGATCAACAAAAGCACAGAAAACTTTTGTTTACTCTCAAATTTTTTATGTGATCTGGCTCTAGCCTATATATCTGATCCGCACATGATCTCTCTAGCATGAATGCACTTTGAACTTTTTAGATCCTTCCTTCTGTTATTCCCATAACCTTACTAATAAGTATTTTGGTAAATATTTTGCTCACGGTACTTAGTAGGCTGATAGCTATATAATTAGTACAGTCACCTTCATCACCCTCTCCTTTGTAGAGTGGAACGCTAATCGCCTTTCTCCAATCATTTGCAACTTCACCGTTCTCAGCACACGTATTCATCAATTCGCTTAGCCACACTAACAAATATCAGCCAACACCATTCAAGCATTTCAGTGGTTATACCATCCGCACCAACAGCTGTACCATTCTTCAGTTTTTTGATTGCGGATATAACGTCGCGGATATCTATCTCTATTTCGTCACTTACAACGAGATTCTCTAACGCATCATCTTCTGTGTCACAATTGTTATCCTCCATAGCTTCATTTCCATTCTTCTTGATTTCGACTATCTCAGTGCTATTACTTCCTTTCCTACTCTTCTTAACCCACTTCCAAAATAATTTCTTATTCATTACAAAATCATTTTACAATTTTTCATTTTCTTCCACTTTGATTTTATTCTTGCTTTCTTTGACTTGTATCTTTGCTTTTCTGTTTTTATACATATGATCATTTTCTATTCTAGTCCTCTCCTCATTACTAAGACCTTCAATATTCAGCTCTCTCGAGTACGTTTGCTTTTTCTCGTTAATAGCCACACGGATTTCAACATTTCACCAAGCATCTTTAGTCTCTCTTACTACAATTGCAGTACTACAGGATATGACATTTATACTTCTGGTTTCTGCAAATTTTCTATTTTAACTCGCGTCTACCTCGACTCATTAATTAGTCTCTTTTTCCTACATCCTTAACCTAGTTTCATTTTTTAATCAATCATACGGTGGCTTCCGCTTCTGCACCAATTATACATGTATAGCATTTCATGCTTGAACCAAGTATTTGTAACAAACAAGCCTTTTTCTAAGCATAAGTCAATCAATTTATCCCCAGTTCTGTTCGTTTTTGTATCTCTAAAAATGACCATGTACCCTGCCTGTACCAGCGGGTTGCACACAGACCCAGTCATTCATATCTCCGAGTAGAATGATTCTTTACTCAGGATCGCAAGTACCTAGAATATCATTTAACGAGTCCCAGGAGATATCTTGTACGTAACTACTGTCACCATCAACTGAAGCGTAGCATGCTATAATAGCCCTCTGATTCCCACTTTCTTTCTAACCCATAATAATCTAAGAGATACACATTCATACTTCTTGACATGCTGTTTTCTTCTCTCTTCCATAATCGGACCGACTTCTTGGCTACCATGTACTATATCTACTCCTGATCATAATTCGAGTCCATTTTCTATATCTATTATCTCACATTTTTCCTTTTTTATTTCAGGTACACATGAGATGTCTAGCTTCCTTGCGCGCATCGTTTCCCACAATTCTCTTTTCTCAGATCATTAATACCTCTAGCATTCCAAATACTTTGTCTTCATTTATCGCCTGAAACATTTCCGGGAGCATGCTTTTTATCAACAGAAGTGTCAGTCCATTCCAAAGCTACATTATTATTTGTATTGTTTATTATTTGACGTATACACTCAACTATCAACCCGATGCGGGAAATGTTGTCCATAAGTATAATATCATATCCAAATCGTCAGAAGGTGGTGTGTCCAATTATACTGTCAAACCCACCAGATATTGGTAATTCAAAAGGAATTATGAAATAAAGCCAGAACCAAAGGAGTCATGATAATTTTCCAAACAACCTAATAGTTAACCACTCCATCCAATTTTTTCTAGACCTTATTGATGAATCCGCATTATTCCTCAAGCCTCATTATTGAAATCCTTCATGTTAATTCACTTTTTACTTCGGCTTTACACCAAGGTTGCTTCATTCCTCCGTGAAACCGTGTTTCTGGATGAGAACAAAGTTTGAAAAGCAGACAAGGAGTGTATCTCAATTACTCTTCGACAGAATTCGGAGCAACTCAAGCTCGGTAAGCGACTCGGCATTCATTCAATACCACACCAAATTGGAAGTTCAACGAATACTAGTATGCAGAGTGCTAGCACCGCAGGAGGGTACTATCAACGTAACTCATTGTGCTATCGTGTCGGTGTTGCCCGACCTGGTGTGCAGAGGACTGATACGAACCGCCATTACCCATCCCACGTGTTACCCTTGTTCAAACCCTCTTGTGCAATCTCCACGTGGATCCACAGAAGCTCCGGGAATTGTCGATATATACTGGTTACCATCGAGTGGGATGTCGTTCAGACTATGATCTTTTTGAGTCTAGCTTCTACATCCCAAACGAGCAAATGTATTGGTTCTTTTCATTTTCGAAATTGAACCAGTATTTATGGATCTGAAAATGAATATCCAGTCTCGTAGTTCCCTATCTTGCAAAATGAAAGCCTTGATTTTTGTACAGAAGGGTATCCTGAAAAAACCCATTTTTTTCGTTTTTGATCTCGCAACCCCTAAAATTGTTCTGTTTAGTATAAAAATAAATCCGTATTTTTGTTTTATTTAAAAAAAGTTCAAACCGCGGTTCTGGGACCTTAAATAGTGCCAAAATAATTTAAACGATTAGTTAAAGTTAATTTTCGTAAAAATGATGAAGTGTTTTGCAAGAAATACAACTGATAGTACCAGACTTTGAGGAAAAAAAACTTGAAACAACTAGACCAAAAGTACTACTCCTTAGAGAAAGAACTACCTTTATAGGGGTTGGAACATCGTTTGGTGAATTTTGAAAATTTTACATGCAATTCTTTGGGTCTTTATGCACTTGAATGTTTTGATACGACATAGGAAAGTAAAAAAAAGATAAAATTATATATTAAGCCATATAAAGGCTCATTTTTCGCAACTAGAGGTAGTATTTATGGTCAAACACTTATTATTTTTTAAAAGAGGTAACATCAGTCAATAGATTTAATCATTTGAAGGCTGTTTAAGGTCACAGTATTGCGGTTTAAGCCTTTTTTTCTAAATAAAAGGAAAATACGAATTCATTTTTTCACGAAATATAACAATGTTTGTGCTAGAAGGTTGAAATTTGACATGAATGATAATAACCAGCCAAAGTGGATTCGATGAAAAACATTTTCATCCGCTTATTTGATTAGGGTTTTCCTTTTATTACTGGTTTAATACTAAGAAAAGTGAAGAAATTTGGAAATTCAACTTCTCAGACCCCTATGCTGGAAGCTTTTCTTTTAGTCCAATTTTCCTTGGGGATGGCTCAAACTAAAGCTCTTGGCATATAGAATTGTGTTGAAAAATCAAGTTTGCTATGTTGCGGTGTTGTTTTTGTGATCGATGGTTGAAAATAAAAGAAATAGAAAATTTGATTTTTATGACCCTTATGCTGAAAGCTATTTTTAGACCGTTTTTCCTCGGGAATGACTCAAATTTGTAGTTTGGAACACGAGGATGACAGGACTTTTTGCGTTCTTTTTTATTTATAATTTATGAACAAAGCCTTATAAAATTTTAAAACTTTGCCAAAATGTGCTCTGTTAGAAATACTTTACTAGGATATTTCTAGAAAAAATGTATTAGTCGAAGGAAATATGGAAAATGACTGAGGCTTAAGGTGGACAACTTTTTGGCCATCACCCATATCTTCTTCAATAACTAATTAATTATGTGATAATATTTCAACTGCATTATTAATTGAGACTGAAATAAATAGCCTGAAATTCATTCTATTGGATCAAATATTTTCACTACTCAAAGACGTCCTTCAGTAAATTCAAAAAATTTCATGTATTTTCTTTCTAAGAAATTCTAATTTAAAAGATAATGTGTTTTGAATTTTAGAAGAAATTTTTACATTGGAAACGTGCAACTTTAGACAATTTCAAATTTGGTGTATTCTTGTTTGGAAAATGTAAATCTGAAAACCTTTATAATTGCAGGAATTTCAATTCAAACCGTTTCTAAATTTCCAGTGGGTTAATGTTGTGAAAGATAGTGAAATGAAAATCGATTTATGAATTGGACCTCAACTAACTTATATTTATGTCTGGCAATAAAGTTCCATTTCTACTTCAGTTACATTTTTGCTTCATTTATATTAAATTTTATTTACAGCTAGCTATTTGTACTAGGCAGGATGAATTTTCGCTTGATTTATATTAAATTTTATTTATAGCTAGCTATTTGTACTAGGCAGGATAAGTTTTCGCTTGATTTATATAAAATTTCATTTACAGCCAGCGATTTGTACTCGGATCCGCTCGCTTTCCATTAATAAATATTGTAAAACATTTTGCTATATTGCAATATTTAAAAATCTATATGAACTCAGACTTTCATCACTGAAAAAGTTTGTATTTTGAAAAATAATACATTTTGCGTATATTGAAATTTCTTGAATATATTTAGAATATTCAGCAACATTTTGAAATATTACTAAAATTTATAGAGTTTTATAAAATGCTTTTCACTTCTCTAGAATATTCTAGAATATTGTAGAATGATTTGCTTTTTTGTAGAATATCAGCCTAGAATAAACCATGATGTTCTGTGAATTTTTAAAGATTATTTTCCTTCTATAAAGTCTTTTGACAATTCCAGAATACTCTTGACTCCTTTTAATGTTCCAGAATGTCCTTAAGTATTCTAGAACGTTACATAATGTTGAAAGTTCTGCTGCATTCAGAAATTTTTTAGATGTTTCTTGAATGTTGGAGAATATTCTGAAATGTTTTAGAATGCTCTACAAATTTCAAGAATTTCTTAAATTCCACATACAGGTATAATATACCATGGCCTTCTGTGATTTTTTTGACATATCATTTTACTTCTGAAATGTTCCATAATGTCCTAGAAAGTTCCGCAATATTTAGGAATGTCCTGAAAGCTTCTCAAAGATATCTAGCATGTTCTGAAATATTTTATAATATTCTACATTGTTCGAGAATATCCTAGAGATTTCTGTAATTTTCTATGATATTCTAAAAAATCTAAGAGCGTTCTAGAATGTTCCACTGTTCAAAATTATTCCACATTTTGTAATTTTCGTAATTGTTTAAGTAAATTTAGAATGTTGCTTACACGTTTACACTCTATTAAATAAGTAATGTATTAGTCAGGCGACACTTTTTCAAATGCAAATCAATTTTTTTTATTGAACATGTTTATATAAATTAGGCGAGGAAGCCTTCAATGAAAATCATTTTATTTTCTTCTTCATTGCCTTTGAGGCAGAATACATTGTAAGAGAAGAGTAGGATAATACCTTCAGGAATATTGCTTTCGCAACAGTGCGAGCATTCTCAAGCCCGTATCTTGATAGTTTATCGCAATCGGGGATAATTAGTAACGCTTGAGAGGCAGAAGAATAAATAAATAAAAGCCCGTAGGGTTGATTGCATCTGACCTGCTAGTGGGGCGGTACGAAATTATTGCCGGACCCGAGGTATATAGGAATACAGGTGTCTAATCGAAAGCGTAGGAAGGTCTTTTTACTCGTGTTTGAAAACCCTATATCCGTCACACCTACGTATAAAAACAAGTAGCCTGCCTCGAGGTTTCAACGATAGTAGTAAAATAAACCTTCAAGGTAATATAGACCAGTTTAGGGTCATGGATCACGGAATGAAATATGTAAGAAGAACAGTTGATGGTCATCATAAAAACTCACGAAATTGACTCCTTTGCCTTCCATTGACTCATCTCTCAGAATTTCGGTTCAATAATAAATATTTTTCATTCGCAGGAAAGGCGGTAAAACCCCGACTAAAAGAGAACGCCCGTCTACGGCAGTCATCACTGCTAAAGTATCAATTATGTCCTTTAGTATGAGTATCTTTATCGCCGGACGACTCCACTTAACCGGTTACGGGCCTGTGGAAATTTTTACTTTACTGAGGTGGGTGATGACCAGCGGCTGAAGCTGACTTTATTAGAAGCACTCGCATTTGCCTGGACGTTTGTCCAGGGGAGAGGAAAACTGCAGAAAACCATCTTTCCGAGTACAGCTGGTTTTCGACTGTCGAGTTTGAATGTAGACATTTGAAATCATCGAGTGTATACAGTCATCTTCGGCGTAGAACCTTCCACTCGATATTAGTCAAACGTAGTAAATACACTACTTAAGCGTATGTCACGAGCAGCCCCCATCCGCGTGCTAGTCGCGCTCGAAATGACTTGACGTTCGTGCTTCGCCCAAGTTACGAAATGTAATTTATTCTTAATTGTTTTCTGTCAATAGATGCCCCTTGAGTGATTTTCCATGTCAACCAAATTGCAGAAGCGACGTCTTGCTGAGCGCAGACTTTAGAAGTCAATAAAATTCACCTTGAGGACCTTGAAACGGAATGAGTAAAAGTCTAATAATGGTAAAAAGTTGAGTACTGACAAGGTCGACGGAAACTCGATTTCCCACCCGTAGAGTAAGAACTGTACCAGTGATGAGCAACAGACGTCCTGCTGTACATGGATGGTTCTCCAGAGCAGGGCAGTTTTGATATGAGGATATTTTTAAAAAAATATTTCTAAAACAAATCCATTATTTAAAATAAAAGATTCTATTAAATATTTTTCAAAAGGTTTGAACCAAGACAAGCCTCTTCACCGTTTACAATTTTTTGTGCAATTAAGCGTTTTCAAGCTATAGCGTTATCAACAATGAAATTTATACTAGATTTTATATATTTGCAGGTAGATATCTTAGCACCTTTTGGACCGAGAAATTTTGTGATACATAATCATTCTTAGTCTGTGAATTTATTTAAAACCGCAAGCAGGTAAGTCTATGAATCATAGGAAAACGCAAACAATAGCCCCAAGAATAAAAGAGTTAAACACTCCTTTTGAGAATATATTTACATCTACTTCCTTTAAACAGTTATTACGTTGATATTAAGTTATTTTCTAAAAAGTAACTGATTTAGCAACGGCCGGAGTTTACACATAATAAAAATACGCAACACTTTATCTAAGTTTGTATTTATTTGCATAAAAATCTTGTCATTTTCATTTTGAATCGTACGAAGATGTAACATGCAGATCTAGTTTTCCAAGATTTGAGATTTTACTAATTAAAAAACTCAACAGAATTGTCGATAAGTTATCCAAATATAAACTCGAGCCGCCAAAAAAAATTTTTGGAGAAACTATGTAAACGAATTTTTAATTACGTATATACATGTTAAAATAAAGGCGCTTTTTATGAAATCATAGTTCTTGAGAAAAGCCTTTGGAAGGTAATGATCAAAATATTCTTATATTCACCTTATTGATGATAAACTTTCCTGAAATGGGTCATTTGTAGGCTGGGAACAAAGAAAAATGGTTTTTTTTTTGGGTGTTTGAAGTTAACTACTAAATTCTTACTGTACAATGTTTTATATTTTGCTTTGAGACACATGTACATCCGACAAAGGAGAATAAATCTACTAAAATTTAGAATTATTGAAAATGTTTTCTCAAAGTTATTACGCGGACAAGCGAAAGTGAACTCTTTGTGGAGAATTATCCATATGGCAAAGGTCGACATGATAAATATATATTGCAGAATTTTGTTCTTCCTAAAACAAGAAACTGAATTCTACATGAAATATTTCATATTTCATGAAATTCCCAAATATATTTTTTATTTCTATTTCAAGTTTGGACTACATGAAAAAACTAACACGGTGGAGCTAAATCAACTTTAATTACAAAGTTCTTGCATATGGGATTTTTCAAATGATTATGATAGTCTGTAATTCCACGGAGATTTTAAGACCAGAAGCAAGAAAATCCATAAGGCTTTTTTTGAGGAAGTCGATTTTTATGTTCAAAATATTTAAAACTCGAAAAAAATCCAAAAATTTGATTGCAAGGACCTTGCATATGCCATATTTCTACTAATCATGGTGGTCTGTAATACCACGGACATTTGAAAACCAAGAACAAAAAAGTATTCATTGTCCAGAAATTGATCGATAATTTCTCTATATATTAAACAAAATAGTTTTTCTAAGAAATGAGTAGTTTCTCATATGATTACTATCTTTTACTATATTTGGTTATAGAAACTATTTTGTTCAATATTGAGGTCAATTTATTACGTATTTCTGAAACAATAATGCTTTCTGTGAACATCCCAAATTTTAAAATGTAGTATTCATATTTATAAAAGAAATAAGTGAAAATTGTGTGTTTTTTTTAGTTTTACATATTTTAAATATAATATCGGCTTCTTTCAAAAAGGGTCTAATGGATTTTTTTGTTTTTAGGACATCTATGAGATTACAGGCTACCATAAGCAGTTGGAAAATCCTATATGCAAGGATCTTGCAATTATGTCTTTTATAAAGAAAACCCATATTTATCCCGACTTGTTCCAGACTATTTTATTTATTTTGAAAGAGTCTGAAAGAATTCGGAATGAATGAGGTTTTTCTTTATAAAATACATATTTGTTGTTCCCCAGACGTTAAAATCAAAATTAATAATTTACTACCCAAAGTCCCTTTTATTCTTACAATTAAATTTTTGGAATATTCTTGTAGAGTTGAACAAGAACCGAACTTTAACGGAACAAAAGCAAAGTCTATGGCTTAATGTTATTGTTTAGTAAATTTAAAAAAAAACTGTAAATAGCATAAGTACAAACAAAGTTATCTTCTGTAACAGAGTTGCATAAAAAGCCTTAAAGCAAGAAAAGGATGTTTCAAACATTTTTTTTTTCGGTCTTAGAATACATGTGGGACTATATACTACACTAAATAGTTGGAAAATCCCATATCCAAGGACCTTGTAACTTTAACAGAATGAAAGCAATGTCTGTGGCTTAACGTTCCTGTTTAGTAAACTCGAACAAAACTTTTGAGAACATTAACTCAAACAAAGTCATGTTGTGTGACAGAATCGCACAAAAAGCCTTATAACGAGAAAAGTATGTTGTTGTTTTCTTAAAATTATTAATACTTACCATAATCAGTTGGAAACCCCCATATACAAGGTCCTCGCAGTTATGGATTTTTTTGTTTTTCGTCCTAAAATTTCCGCGGGATTATAGACTACTGTAATGAGTCAGGAAATCCCATATGACAATACCTTGCAATGGAGCCGTTCTCTAAAAAAACACCTAAGTCGACTTAGGTTTTATCACAAAATTGTAAAAGAAACTTTTCAAAATGTGTTTTTACAAACCAGAATACACTTTGAAAATATTTAACATTTACAATATGAGGAACCACTCTCAAAATAAAACATGAGTTAAAAATTAAATTAAATTAATTAAATTAAATTAACAATTTTATCAAATTAGAAAGTTAAGATCGACTCAGATGGTGCGAAGAAACGAGCATGCAGTCCGTTTTCCGCTGGGCCATGCGACATTGCACGGAATGCCGCATAAAATTCCATAATGCACGCTTGAAAATAAAGAAATTTCTTCAAAATTCAACAAGCTAATTGCTAGAATGTTACAGGTGATGACAATGAGTGATTCAGAAAAAATCACTTAAGCCGACTTACGTGATTTTTTTAGAGAACGGCTCAATTAAAGTTTGTTCAGCTCCACCGTGACTGAAAAACCAGGGGTCTGTTCCAAAATCTAGCTTCCAGAGCTAGAGTCGAGATAAAAATTGCCCTATCAAAAGTTACCAATTCGTTGAGTAGAGAAACCAAACAATGAAAGTCTGTTGTTTGATTGGTTGAAGAAAATTAGCTATGCAATAGAACTGTTGAAACATTGACTCTTTCCAAACATTCTAACAGACGAGGTTTGGTGAGTGTAAAATATTTGACGCATGTTCGACAGTTCTATAGTAGGTATTCATCTTTCCAAAATGCCATTTTTCCCAAAAATCATTCCTCCCAAAAAGTACCGGATCGTTACTGAATTGGCAATAAAGAATAAAATACCCAGATAATCTAGATATTTTTGTATGATTAATTACCAATTTAGTGAAGTTCTGGTACTTTTTGTGAAAATGGTGTTTGGGAACAATAAAATTTTGGTTAAATGTATACTTACCAATTCTATAACCCCACTGAATTTCTTTAACCAATTAAACAAGAGACTTTCGTCAAGTTTTTTAGCTGAAAATAAGATGGTAAATTTTTATAGGCTAACTTTTATCTCGACTCCTACTCTGAAATTTAGGTTTCTGAATATACCGCAGGACAATGATTTAAGCAGGTTTGAATCCTGAAGCTGAGGAGCTCACTGATTTTCTCTGAAATACATTATAATCCGTTTACGTAATCCAGGATTAATTCCGCGAGAGATCTTCTGGCGGAAACAGCTTGAAATACATTTTCAATAGATTTCAATGGATGCTTTGTTTCCATTGAATTCTGAAGCAGCCAGAATCTTTGTTTCTCCGAGTGTGGAAATAATACAAGATCGATTATTGGCATAACTTTGATGGCGTACAATATCACGAAAGTCTTCAACACATCTTTACATTGAGTCGAAACGAATCAGCAACGGTAGCTGAACATGAAGTGCAGTCGAGCTTGAAACTCCGACAGGTATTTGTGGGCATCGACTGTACTCGAGGCAAGAAGTAAGGTTCCTGTACTAACTGACGTTCAGGTGGTTGTTTTGTCTGCAGGAGGTGAGCGTCTGGGCTTGCCAGGAAAGCATTGGTGATTGTGGGTCTAAGGAAGAGAAGGTAATAGGTTCCTGTAAGTGCGCGCGCCACGCCGTTGCGGTTGATGTCGCCTTCCAAGTCGGAGTCAGAACCCGGGATCGAGGTCACGGCTGCGGGCCAGACAACTCGTTACGTAACTTTCGAACCCAACGTCTACATAATGGCAAATTACGAAACCATCTTCCTTCAAGATACTTCTTCCTTATTTTTATTACTGTTACAATCTACAATAAATTTCTTTCAGAATTTACGTTTCTTTTATGATATTATCAAATTTTATGAGTATCGTAGGCTATCATAATTAGGAGAAGTTTTTTTTTATACGTCTGGTCATGTTCATCCATTTCTACTTGATTTTTATTCAGTTTCCTTTCTATTATTTTCAACATGACACCTAGATTCGATATAATATTATTAATATTCTAATTCACAAGTAAATCCCTCTCCAAATTCACATTCCTTTTATGGGGTTATCAGATTGTGTGAAAGTCGTAAGCTATCATATTCAGAAGTAGTTTTTCTTTCGAGTGTCTAGGCACGAAGTCTATTTCTACTTGATTTGCATTCAGTTTATTTTCTATTATTGTTTACGTGACGCCGAGATTCAATATGCTATTATTAATATATTAATACATAAATAAATTCCTTCCCAAATTCACATTTCTTCAATGGGATTATCAGATTGTATGAAAATCGTACGCTATCGTAATTAGAAGTAGTTTTTCTTCAGAGTGTCTAGACACGAGTGTCCACTTCTACTTGATTCGTATTTAGTTTCCTTTCTAATTTTTTTGGCATGACACGAAGATTTAGCATAACTTTTATAATATTTCAGTACCCTTGATCCCTTTCCAAGTTCAGATTTCTTTAATGGAATTTTCAGATTGTATGTAAATCGTTAGCTATCATAATTAGCAGTAGTTTTTTTTTCATGTGTCGAGAGACGAACGTCCATTTCTTCTTGATTTGCATTCAGCTTCCTTTCTATTATTCATGACATGGCGCAAAGATTCAATATAATATTATCAATGTTCTAATATATATTTAAATCCCTTTTCAAATTCACATTTCTTCAATGAAATTATCAGCGTGTTTAAAAATCGTAAGCTATCATAATCAGGAGTAGCTTTCATCTCATGTGTCCAGACACAAACGTCCATTTATACATTTTTGACATGACACCATGATTCAATATAATATTATTAATATTCTAATACATAAGTGAGATCCTTTCTAAATGCACATTTCTTTAATGGAATTATCAGATTGTTTGGAAGTCGTAAACTATCATAATTATGAGTAGTTTTTCTTTCATATGCCTGGAAATGAACTTCCATTACTACTTTATTTGTATTCAGTTTCCTTTCGATTATTTAGGAAATGACACGAAGATTCAACATAATGTTATTAATATCCGAATACATGAGTAAGACCCTCTCTTAATTTACGTTCCTTTAATGGAATTATTAGATTGTATGGAAGTCGTAAACTATCATAATTAGGAGTAGTTTTTCTTTCATGTGCCTGGTCATAAACTTCCATTTCTACTCGGTTTGTATTCAGTTTCCCATCAATTTTTCAGGAAATGACACGAAGATTCAACCTAATGTTAATAATGTTTCCATACATTAGTAAATCCCTTTTACATTCACATTTTCTCAATAAAATTATCAGATTGTATGAAAGTCGTAAGCTATCATAATTAGGAGTAGTTTTTCTTTCATGCGTCTGGACACAAACATCCATTTCTACTTGATTTGTATTCAAATTCCTTTCGATTATTTTGCACATGATACCAAGATTAAACATAATCCTGTTAATATTCTAATACATAAGTAAATCCCTTTCCCAATGCACATTTCTTTAATGGAATTATCAGATTGTATGAAAGTCGTGAACTATCATAATTAAGAGTAGTTTTCCTTTTATGTGCCTGGTCATAAACTTCCATTTCTACTCGGTTTGTATTCAGTTTCCCATCGATCCTTTGGGAAATGACACGAAGATTCAACATAATGTTAATAATGTTTCCATACATTAGTAAATCCCTTTCAAATTCACCTTTCTTCAATGAAATTATCAGATTGTATGAACGTCGTAAACTATCATAATTAAGAGTAGTTTTTCTTTCATTAGCTTGCTCATAAACTTCCATTTCTACTCAGTTTGCATTCAGTTTCCTTTCGATTATTTTGGAAAGGACACGAAGATTCAACATAATGTTAATAATGTCTCCATACATTAGTAAATCCCTTTCAAATTCAACTTTCATCAATGAAATTATCAGATTGTATGAACGTCGTAATCTATCATAATTAGGAGTAGTTTTTCTTTCATGTGTCTGGACACAAAAGTCCATTTCTACTTGATTTGTATTCAACTTCCTTTCGATTATTTTGCACATCACACCAAGATTCAACATAATCTTGTTAATATTCTAATACATAAGTAAATCCCTTTTCCGATGCACATTTCTTTAATGGAATGATCAGATTGTATAAAAATCGTAAACTATCATAATTAAGAGTAGTTTTTCTTTTATGTGCCTGCTCATAAACTTCCATTTCTACTCGGTTTGCATTCAGTTTCCTTTCGATTATTCTGGAAAGGACACGAAGATTCAACATAATGTTAATAATGTTTCCATACATTAGTGAATCCCTTTGAAATTCAAATTTCTTCAATGAAATTATCAGATTGTATGAACGTCGTAGTTCATCATAATTAGGAGTAGTTTTCCTTTTATGTGTCTGGCCATGAACTTCCATTTCTACCCGGCTTGTATTCAGTTTCCTTAAGACTATTTCGGTCATGACACCAAGATTCATCATAATTTTATTGATATTCTACTACATGAATAAATTCCTTTCCGAATTCACATTCCTTTAATGGAATTATCAGAATGTATGAAAGTCGTGAACTATCATAAATAGGAATAGTGTTTCTTTTATGTGTATGACCATAAACTTCCATTCCTACACGGTTTATATCCAGTTTTCTTACTATTATTTTGGACATGACACTATGATTCAATTTAATGTTAATAATATTCCAATACAAAAGTAAACTCCTTTCTAAATTCAGCTTCCTTTCATGGGATTATCAGATTATACGAAAGTCGTAAGCTATCATAATTAGGAGTAGTTTTCCTTTCATGTGTCTGGCTATGCATTTCTATTTCTACGCGATTTCTCTTCAGTTTCCTTTTAATTATTTTGGACATGACACCAAGATTCAACATAATTTTATTGATATTCTAATACATAAGTAAATCCCTATCCAAATTCACATTTCTTCAATGGAATTAGATGGAATGGAATTTTTAACAGACAATTTTTTACTATTGTTCACTGGCAAAAACTGTACGTATAGAAATTTGTCATAATTTGTTAACCGAAGAATTTTTTTTAAGATTTCCAAATTCAAAAACCGGATAGAAGATATTAACCCATTTCGAAATTTATCTTTTCCTTTTTTCGGATGCCAACCCAAAATTTTTTCTTCTACTGAGCCGGAGTGGTGCGATTAATTTTCGCTTTATCACTTCACACTAGTGGATAATTATTAATCAAATTCGTTTATAAATTAACAAATTACTAAATAACTTTCATTGATTCAATATAAAATCTCGTTCTATCTATAAATTGTTCAGATTTTGTGCGAATCAGTTGACGAATCGCTGCCAGTCCTCAGGAAACAATTTTCTTGTACTCTCTTGTTTATAAAAAATTCAATGAATTCTTAAACATCTGCGTTGCTACTGGTATCGATGTGGAATTTTATCAGCTTTTATTTGACAAAAAAACGTTCAAATCAGATAAAAATTGTCTTCTGAAAATCAGTTTTTCCTCATACGTTTTTTCCCCCGCTGTGATGCGTCTGAGCATGATTGTCCATTTCTAGTTTATTTGTATTCAATTTCCTTTCTATTATTTTATTGAGGTGACACCGAGATTCAACAAATGCGAGTATCCGCATGTAAAGAGCCCTTTGTGTACGTTGTTTGGAATGGGGTCTTATAGCTGTATAAATTTCCGGCAGTGTAAGCCCGAGACGATCCCTTCAGGTTAAAAAACGAGTAACCAGGGAATTTTTGAATTCAGAACTTCGAAAAACCGCTTTTCGAAAAAACTCATTCAAATTTGGCGAGTGCTATGAGCGCACACGTTAGAAGCCGTCCATATACCACGTGAACATTCTTTACCACTTTTTGACCCCTTCTCATTTTCAACAAACGTGGACTTTTGACGACACCTCCCCCCCTCCACCCGGGCTCATCTATCCACGTGGGCATATTATACATTTTATGAAAATATGGATATTCTTACAAGAAGATGATCAGAGTTGGTATTTCTTCATTAATCTGATAAATTCTCTGCTGAGATTTCACTGGATGACTATTAATTTGCCAAAACATTATCTGCCAATGGTTAACCGTTATCGAAAAATTTGACTCATTTCAGAAGTTTTTTTAATGGATTGATTATTTTATTTATAAAATTCTTATGTGGATTTATTTAAACATAACATTTTTAACACTTGTTTTTAGTACAAAATTCACCTGTTGAGAATTGAAGAAAATTGAAAATAGAATTTCCAGCATTTGGAAATAGAAGAAGATTCAACTCTTAAACATTGAATTTTGAATTTTCTTCGATTTTTAACAATTGAAAACTCAACTGCTTAAAATTCAATTATCAATTTTCTTTGAAGTCTTAATAGTTGAAAATTCAAGAAAAAATCGAATTTTATATTCATTACAGGGGTTAAAAATGCTACATTTACATAATTTTACATAGGAATTTTAAAAATAAACATTTCAAACTATACACTATTTTAAGTCGATTTCTTTAAAAACGAGTGGCCGTTTTCTCTCAAGTTTTCAATAGTTAACAGTTAAAAATCTCACTTGAACGAGAAGTTCATCATTTTGTTGAAAATTATGTACTTTTTCAAAATTCATTCTTCTTGGTTGCAAAATCGTCTTTTTGGTTTGAAACTTCAAAAATTTCGTTGAAATTGTTTTCCTTTCTCGACTGAAAAATCTTCCTTGGTTGAAACTTCAACTCTTTTGTCATGTTCCGTCTCTTTTGTTTTAAACTTCATCTCTTTTGGTATTAATTCCTTCAAATCATCTTTTTTTGGCTAGAAAATCAACTGTTTGGTTGAAAATTCATTTGTTTTGGTTGAGGATTCAATTATTTATGATTTAAAATGAAAATATTTTTTGGTCGGAAGTTGAACTCTTTTGTTGAAAATTTATTTTCTTGTTCGCAGATTTATCATTTTAGTTGAAAGTTCATCTTCTCTGGTAGAAAATTAATCTTTCTTGGTTGAAAATGCATGTTTCCGGTTGAAAAATCAACTACTTGGTTGAAGGTCGAACTCTTTTATTAAAAATTAATTTTTTTGTTTCAAGATTCATCATTTTAGTTGAAAATTCATCTCTTTGTTCCAGAATTTATCTTTTTTAGTTGAAAATTCAACTCTTTTGACAGAAAATTAAATGATTTGGTTGGAAACTAAGTTCTTCGTTGAAAATTCATATTTTCTGGTTGAAAATTCAACTGCTTCGTCTAATTGGCTTAAAACTTTAAAAATTTTGTTGAAATTGTTTTCCTTTCCAGACTGAAAAATCTTTCTTGGTTGAAAATTCAACTCTTTTGTCAAGTTTCGTCTTTTTAGTTTAAAACTTCATCTCTTTTGGTATAAATTTCTTCAAATCATCTTTTTTTGCGTAAAAATTCAAGTGGTTGGTTGAGAATTAATCTGTTTTGGTTAGGGCTTGAACTATTTTGATGGAAATTCGTCTTTCCTGACAAAAAAAGTTTATATTTACATTATGTTACACAAGTTCAATAAATAAACGTTTCAATCCGTAAGAAAAGAATTTTAAAAATAGCTGATTTTTTCGTAAATGGGTCACCATTGGCAAATAATGTTCTGGCAACTTAATAGTCATCTAATGGACGCTTAGTAAGGAATTTATCATATTTGAGAGAAAAGCCCAACTCTGATCATTTTCTTGTTCGCATTCGAACGCAAAGAAGCCAAAAGGAGCAGTTAATTGGTTGAAAATTAGGTTTTTTCCGAAAATATAAGCTTAATGATACGAAATAGGAAGTCTTTTTACTTTTAACTTTTTACTTTTTCCTGATAACAGAATAACATTGGAAGAAAAGGTAAGAAGTTGAAAAAATAGAAAAAAACATTAAATTTTGTATTTCTTATTAAAATTATTTTTTTGTAGCTAACCTTAGACAATATTTTGAACATTCATAGAACAACGATGCTTAAAAATTAGATTTTCCAAGACGGTACTCTTTAATTTTACCCTCTTAGTGACAGAAACGCACTGGAATTTTCTGAAATTTTTCAAAAAAGTTTTAGTGGTGCCGGGAAGTTTTTGAAACTTTTGTAAATCTCACATTTTTAAAATCCATTCTATGGGTGCAAAAATTGTATACACTGTTTGTTCGTGTACTGTTTTTGGTAGCAAGTAAGAATATTAAATTGAAAATGACGATTATTTTGAGAACCACAAAATGACCTAGTGGAAAACACGTTTCCTTTCCGTTTTTTGATACTTTCGACTCCTCAATTTTTTTGTTAGTGTATTTTGCTAGTCAGAAAACCCTCAAATATTTTTTAAGCTCAATTATATATATATAATTGAGCTTAAAAAATATTATATATATATATATATAAAATTTTAATTCGCGTGTAATATTCAAAGTGCATTTTCAATTTTTTTTTTTTAACGTGGGTTTCATAAACAGGAGCTATCTTTAGTGAAGCAGTATTACATATATAAACACCGTTCAAGATTTGAGGAATTCATTTAATTTTCTAACAAAAGACAGAAAATAAGAGTTAAATTGATTTGTTAAAATTATTAACCCTTTCTTTTAGAAACACAATAAATTGTCACAAAAATCACTTATATAGGAAATAAATTTCTTAATCAAATTTGTACGGGAATTTTCAAAAAGCCTGCGGGAATTGTACGGGAAATGTTCAAGAATCTAAAGAACTAAAAATAACGTAACTTTTTAGTTGTAGAATAAAACAAGCATGGTATTATGTTTCAAAGCTAATATTTATTCAAAATTGGATTCATTTAACTCAATACAACGTTTGGAACGATCAACCAATTTATCCATAGACTTTTTAAACTCGGTTTTCGGGATGTTCTTCAGCACCTGTGTCACGGAGCAAAGATGGCAAATATTAAATTTTGTTTTAAACTCGGTAAAAAATTTGCTGAGACTTGCGAATTGTTGAAAAAAGTTTTTGGTGATGATTGTATGAGTCGTGCTCAAGTTTACACGTGGTTTACACGATTTGAAAATGACCGTGACGATTTAAATGATGATTCAAGACCTGGACGACCAGAAGCATCAAATCGTGCTGAGTTAGTGGAAAAAGTACGTGAAATAATCGCTGTCGATGCA
>JAUMHM010000048.1:6375465-6395523 GCA_032362435.1 Melikaiella ostensackeni
GTTAGCCCTGAAGAAGTGAACTGCAATGTTCACGAAACGTCGGCAAGATTCGTAGTTTTGCACACGATTGAAACCCGTAACACCTCCTTTCATCATAAGAAAAAATAATGTTAACGAATGAGAATATGACGGCACTTTTTCTGAAAATGTTAGGAAAAGTTTTTCTCAAATTGTCCTACTTTGAAATTTTTCTCTTTCTTAGGCAAATTGTTGATAATATTATACACTAGCAATATTATACGCGTTCTACAGCACGCGGGTAACGTTGCACTATCCATCAATAATATGCAAATACAAAATAATATTACTATGTTCCTAATTCTAAATTGTACAATTTTTCGGAAATAAAATATTATAAAAGGCATTGAGTTTGAAGTATCAGATGTGAAGATTATCAAATTTAAAATAATTTATTCTTGAATGTTCAGTTCTTGCGTGGTTTTATTTTCAAGGCAAAATTTTATTTTGATAGAACAATGGAGTAGTTTTCCAATATTGAAAATTGGAAAGCGTTATTAAAAATATTCAGTATTCATTTTTCTAGAATTTCTCAATTGATGCACGATTTCAATTCGAAGTTATTATATATAGTAAAATAGTTAAATTCTGCGTAAATATATATCGATTTTAAATGATCAATTTTGAATACTTCGTTCCGCTTTTTTAAATTTTGATATTGTGCCCCAAATTTAAGACGTTATTTCTGTTCTGTGAATGTGAAATTGAACTATCCAGCTTTGAAGAAATCTAATTGAAAAATGTGCACCCTTAAACGATCCCATTTTATGTGTACATTGCCTACAGTTTGTGAAGTTTCATTTCGAATCTGCCGACTTCCCATTGCCCTAAGTATGAAACTGTCTATTTTGGGAAAAAAATAAAAATAATTAATTTTGGAGTTTTGAAAGCTATGAATTTCAAATTGTTGAATATTAAAGAATATAAATTTGATGTTGTATGATTTTTCAGCACTTCAAGCTCAAAGTTTCTGAATTTCAAACGCTCTAAATTTGAAAATGGTCCACGTTTAAGTTGTAAAATTGAACAGTTTTTAGGCTTCAATGCTTAGTACTGATTTTTTTATTAATTTAAAAGTATATTTTAATACAAAAACTTTCTGCTTTTGAAAATTCAAATCGGTCAAATAGAACTGAAGATATTGTTTCTTCCTAAAAAAAAGTTACACATAATTTGAAAGACCTATATCTTCGCCAATTTTTCAAATTAAAAAAAATTGGAAGTATTATTTTCTTCACAGCTGCACAGCTTCATGTGAATCAAATTTCGAAGGGTGGAAAACATTTTATTTTATGTTTATGATATTGTTCATTGAGCACCTGAAGCTAAATTTTCAAAATTCAACATGGCCGATCCATTATGGATTCCTAAATGATAAAAAAAGTGTATAAATGTTTGTAAAAATGAGTGATGCTCATGAAAGTTTGTATACGGGGATTTTGTGGATAGATGATTACGAATGTTATGGCAGATTTTGAAAATTAAAAATAGCTAATCAAATATGGCGGACAAAATTTTTGAAAAATTTATAAATGCTTGTAAAAATCAGTATTTTCGGATAGTTAAGGTCTATGGTTATGAACTTCAAGTCAGATTTTCAAAATTTAAAATAGCGGATTCAACATCTACTGAATTGTATTTCTGCTCCTCTAAAAACTTTGTTGATGACTTCTTGATCCTCTTCTAATATCCAACCAATAGGCAAGCTGAAAACCATAATTATGTAACTTCCGTGAATCAGAAATTTATGAAGTGAAAGAGGCATCTCATATCAACCATATAATTCAACATACACTTTAGCTGTACCAAATGAAAATTTGTCAAATTTATCACAATCAATTCTCAAGCTTATCTCAAGTCACACTGTATCGTCCATTTCGAATTTTCAAAATCTGACTTGAGATTCGTAATCAGCGACCCCAAAAATCCCCGGGTACTGATTCTCACAAATATTCATCAAGTCCTCAAGCTTTTCTTTCGTCATCTTGGTTCCAGCATCTTGAATTTTGAAAGGCTGATTGAAGATTCGTAATCAGCGTCCCAAAAAATCCGAAGGTCTAGATTCTCACAAACATTTATAATTTTTTCAAGATTTCCCTCCGCTATAAGGGAGCCGCCTTTTGAATTTATAAAATCAAACTTGAGATTCGTACTCAGAGACCCAAACAATCCCGAGGAACTTATTTTTACAAACATTTATATATTTCTCAAGTTTATCATCCTCCATATCTGATCGACCATTTTGAATTTCGAAAATATGACTCAAGATTCATAATCAGCGTCTCAAAAAATCTCCGTATACAAACTTCCATCAGCATTATTCATTTTCAGAAACACTCATACACTTTTTTATTGTTTACGTGGCCAGACTGTATTGGCCACTTCGAATTTTGAAAATCTGACTTCAGGTCATGAATCAGCAATATCATAAGTACAAAATAAAATGTTTTGCGTCTTTCAAAACTTGATTCACCTAAAACTGTGCAGCTATAAAATTTTTTTTCTGGTGTTTAGCGATACATAAGCCTTCGATATTCCAAGTTGTATTAATATAAATCCTGATATGACGCGGTTACAGATTTTTGACGCCGTTTTTGTCAAACTGACTCACTGTGAATTGGCAGAGTTATCTTACATGGTGCGTTAGCTGGTTGGCTCCATAACCGCGTTATTGTTCCTACCGAGCTAGTTCTTCAAGTCAATCAATTCGAAGCCCAGCTCGTGTATTTTTAAGATTGGGATTGTGGAGGTATGAGCCGGTGCGTTGTCGTGACGAAACAGTCTTCACCTTTTTCGGCGCACTTTCACTAGTCAGTACCCATTGCTTTGACTCCTGCTTTGTCTGTGGTGCATAGTAGTGGTTCAGAATGATTAAATATAGTTATATATTGCTTTCTATCATAAAGGATGAAATGCAAAATGTCATAAAGAAAAAAGAATTCTACACGAAAATGCCCAACTTGGGTATTTGTTTATAACTTTTGTTTAACAACAGTCCTTATTATTCTCGAGTATATTTCATCACTTCAACAATCAATATTAAATTCATTAATGGCAATATTTATCGTGAAATAAAATTTTTTAGTGAGAAAAAGCGAGTTTTTTCTGAGATAAAAATCAAGTCTGAAAAATTGTCCTTTTTGCCACATTTTGCGTTAAATAAATAATGATATTAAAAAATAAATTGATAAGAGACCTTGACAATTTTCTAAGAAACTTAACCCTGATCATTTTTTTTTAAATTCCAAATCTGGTCAGAATTGCGACCTGTAGACTATTTTGAATAGTAAATTTTCGACCCAGCCCACTGTAAGGTTTCAGTGCCAAGACGCGAATTTTACAGGAGACAAAAAAAATTGTCTAAATTTGACGCTTTTAATTTATTTCTTTCCAACAAAAAAGTACTTTCGAGCTGTCACTAACCTCTATCGAACCATAAAAGGAACACCCTAAAAGAAGCAACTATCTTCCAGAAATCTTTTGTCAAAAAAAAGGCGTGTCCAAAAGAATGCCGCTTCCGACACGAAAAGAGTTGCATAACTTTTTTATTTTTGAATTGAAAAAAAAACAGAAATGACTTTCGAGTCCGTTGATCGTAACTTTAGTCAGTGACTAAAGATACCCAGAAAAGTCACATTAACAATTATCAGTGAATTAGAATTTTTTTGGGTACTTGCATATATCATGTAATTATTGTGGTGGAAATGAAAAACATTCTCATTCATACTCAATCTGTTTTGATCAAAAAATGGTACGTTGGAAATGATTGTGTTTCCTTGTTGCGCAACAACAGTGTTGACTTTTCAATACAGAAACATAGGCAAATTTAGTATCTATCCACAGTTTTTCACGCAAATCATTTTAATACCCAGCACTTGGTACGAATTATGTAGAACATACATTGAACAAATAAGCTATACTACACACACTTTTGAGGAAATGAATCAAATTTACGCAACACGGATGTCTGAGATTGATAATTGTTTTTTTTTTCGACACAATTATCTTATCAACGCCATAATTTCTATAGAACTAGTACGATTATCGCTTGTATATATACTGGTGAAACTTTTCCGAAATTCTACTCTAAATTCTGCTCTACGTTTACGAATTTCGTTGAGAATCTGTTTTTCCTATCTAGAGGAAAATGAAGATTGGTACCGGTACTATTCTTTTAACCTTTGCGGTTCTTCTGAGTTCTATTGGTAAGTAGTTCAGAAAATGAATATAATCTCATATTATATCATTTCAATAAGATTATGCATCATCACATTTCCTGTTTTTCTTAAATCTTTGTTTAAATTGTGAGCAATTCGTCACCCTCGGACCATATGAAGTATCCAGACAAATTCTGATTTTTCAATTTTCTGAAACCCTACAGCAGAAACTTTTTTCGAATGAGTAGAAAGTTATGCTGCGTTTTTTCAAATGGAAGAAAAATGTTTAGAAATGCCTGAAGTCGTTTCTATGTTAAAATCACACTTTCATTGGTTCATTTTCCTATTCTACAGTTTAGAATTCTCCATTGTGAATAATAGTTATTGAAACCTCAACAGAGTTAAGTAACGCCGAATCAACAAAAACCTGTTTTTCTAGAAGCTTTGTTTAAACTTTGAGGCTGTGAGTAGATGTTAATATACTGTGTTATGTAACGTAGTTTGTTCCATGAAAAACATAGTATTAAATAGAATAAAAAATTCTTAAGCATGAATCTATTGCCATACAATGAACTTAAACATATTTAAAGGCAAAGATTTTGTCGACCAAGCGTTAACTCTGCCGAGGCTTTAACTGTTCTTTGTAATAGAGTAAACTTTCATTGAAATTTGTTTCTGAATGAAAACATTTCCCCACTGAGAACTTTGGACCCCTTAATGTCTTAATTCTTGTATAGATTGGTCATTTAAGAGCCAAATTGAATGATAAATATTGGATATTTTTTATATATAACAATTTCAAAAATGGTTTTCGATTCATTTAAAAACATGTCTGCAAATTACTTGCAAAATGAAAGAAAACGACTGTCAGTTTTTTCATTAAGTTTCAAGTTGAAGATCCACTTGCATAGAGGTTTGGGCGGCTTGCCCCGCTGGCAGAAATTTGTAATTTCAATGAAAGATATTGATTTTATTTTTATCGACATCACAGTGATTCCCACAGATATTTTGTATCTGATGTTGAATAAAAACGTTGCGAACAATCGACAACTATAAATAAGTTGTGAATGTGGTTTGGTAAACGCCTCACGATCGAAAATGACCGACGCCGTCTACTTGTAGTCGTCAATTGTTTGCAACATTCTCATACAACTTCAGATAAAGAATATGTCTGAGATTGACTGTGAAGTCAGGACAACTAATTAAGAGTTGACCACGTTTCAAAATATATTTATATAAACTCAAATTTTGGATCGACAATTATGATTTTTTCGATAGTCTGAGGTCCGAGCGAAGGTATAGAGTGATTCGTTAAGTGAATATTTGAGTCGATGCATTGTACATATCGAAAAACTGTGACGAACATTTTTTAGAAATTTTAGTTCCATCTGTTATTTCCACGCGCACATTTCTCTATATTTTTCAGTGTTCTCGATAATTCTTGATGTGCAGTAGGCATTTCCTCCAGCGAAAATGCAATTTGCGATAATGAATCGTATAGTACCCAAGGAGTCGGTCTGATTATGAATGAGAGAGCAAAACATGTCAAAAAGTATGAACGTGTATCACCTAGATTACTATAGGTTAGAATGAAAGTGGGAATCAGAAGATTATTTATTATAGCGTGCTACGCTCCAGTTGATGGTGAGAAAAAGGATGTAGAATATGCCTTCTGGGACTCGTTAAATGATAAACTAGGGACTTGCGATCCTGGCGGAAGGATAATTCCACTTGAAGATATGAATTGGCTGGGTTGGTGTGCAACGCGAAGGTACCGACAGGCGCATTTTTTCTGCCTTCACACTTCTGCACTGAGAATTTGTTTATATGATTTGTTTATAAAACTAATAGAAAATATCGATAGAAAAATTTCATAAATAAATATCATTGGCGAAATAATTCAAGGATAATTAAGAGGAAAAAGACAATTTCATGACGAGAAGCTCGTTTGGATAAAAGAGTGAAACCTTGGTTGACTATTGAACATAGAACCGTATGCGAATCTATTACCGACACATTACACAAGCCTTTTTTCAAGTTATCATATGGAGAAAAATAGTGAAATACTTTTTATAAAGAGTATTGTATCACATTATAGAGTATTATGGTAATAGTAACTATTGCTCGAGTACAGTTGTCCTGTCTGAACTGTTCGGCTCTGGTTACTAGATCAGATCTTTCCTATATATATAAATAAATGTTTTATGAACTAATAATATTAAATGTGTTACAGATATTAGTTTGATTCGTTTCGATGAAGTTCCTTTTGTTAAAGGGACCTCATGTAGTAAATCCTAGTTAAAATGTCTAACTGTATATACTTAAGATTTGAATCGGGATAAGGTGCGTCGTGTTATGTTAAATATTCGTCGCATTTAGAAACGCTGCTAATAGAAAATAATGCTGAGTCTTCGAACCGTCCGACACTCTGTCTCAGATCTCATATCGTGTGCACTCGTATGTATGACAAGCGCAGCAGCGCTGCACTGATATTTAGCACAAATTCGTGACTCGACTTCACTCACCCTAAATTGCATTGTCCTATTGTGTCTTTCGTTTAATTAGAGTATGTTTTTTATTAGATGCGGTTGTGTTGAAAATGGAAACACATTTCTTCAGTGCTCCTAATTAAATTTCCAAATAAATTATTTGTAGACTACACTGAATTATAGTATTAGAATCACTGGATTGTTTTTATGCTGGGAAATCTTATTGAAATTTACAAATATTTTCTATTCGATTATGCAAAACATAACAGATTCTTGGCTGCTATTACGTATGAAATAATAACACTAAAGTATAATATAAAACTGTTCTCTTGTAAACAATAATTTTCCAAACTTGAATCCTTTTAAATACAAAATTTGTTTGAAAAATACTTTTTTAATATTAAAGTTTAAAACATTTATCGATATAAATAGGCGATAACATAATATACAAATATCTTACTTGAGTTTCGTGAGGTTACGTCTTGTTTTATAACATATCAATTTGAAATTTGAAAAGTAAACATTTTCAAATCCCCCTATTCAAAAAATGTTCATAAAAGGAAATAATTGAAAATATATTTATCGCGGTCAGCCCTGGCTTCTCAACGAAAAAGTTTGGCTGAGATTTTTTCGACAAGATCCAAGCAATTTGATAGCTCAGTCGGTTAGTGTGTGCGCTAGTAGATATTGTCGTCCGCGTGAGTCAAAAGTAACCCTCTCGATTCTGAGTTAATTCAATTGATAATAGAAATTATACAAAATTTCTTGCCTTCTGCTCTCAAACAGGATAGTGTTAAAACTATCGAGTCTGGACTCAAACTGAACTTGCGATTAGCAAACATTGCCGTTCGGTATATTGAACTCTACAATGGAATCTGCTGACTATTCCAATACTCAGTTAGACTCTTGTGACACCTTTTCCTTCAGGAATAAACCTAATACTTTGATTAAGTTTATAAATCTCCTAATCTCTAAGCCCTTTCACAAGCTTTAGGGTTCAAATAAGGTTCGACCGTGTAAGTCACTTGATGAGTCGATACATTATCACTAACTTTAGGACTATTATAACAATCACTAATCAATTTTCTTGAACTAGCAATATGACAATCTATTATCCATATCTTGTAAGCGAATAGAAATCCTACGATTGATATAACTATACACCCCGCGTACTTTAGAAGGTCATGAGCCTTATCAAACCAGTTTTTCTCAGATTCTCGGTGTATAATTTCGTTCAATTGTTTGTCGAAGCCCGTGAGTCTGATTCCCAACTTATGCAGTTTGTCAGGGTCAATCTGTTCTTCTTCTCTGGGTTCCAATGGCAACTTCTGAATTAACTTTTATTCAGAGTTTCATTGATTGTAAATTCGGTCTTCGTAGTTAGAATCTCATCCGCTTCGATTTTATCGTCACGTTTAGTCGTTGCTTTTAGGATTATGTAATTAGTAGTTGCAGTACAGACGTTGTCCAAATGTATTATAAAATTACTCTTCATCTGAATTTTCCGTGAATAATTGTTCGAGCATAAAATATTTGAAGTTCCTCGCTCATTGGCTATTCCTATCCAATTTTAATAACTTTTCAATTGTGTCTACTAAGTTTTAGTTATTTTAAGTAATTTGGTTTCGGATTTCGATGAACTCCCTTTAGTCATTAATTCTATTATACAGCTATCTTCAATAGAATTAATTTTTCGTCGATTTCTGTAATTGCATGTACTAACCAATTATCTACAGGAATAGGTATTGGCCGCATCAATTAATTTAATTTTTCTTCCAATAGAGGTCTATTTATAACAATTAATGCTCGCTTTGATTGAAACTGGATTCCCATTTCACTAATATCTAGTAACGTAGAAAAATATGTTTCATCAAGAGGAACCAGAAAGTTATCAATATGCTTTTGCTCTCTAAGTAAAGAGAATAATGTTTTTGCAGATATGATATTAGGGTGAATTATTCCACGCTTCCCGTCAATGAGCAAACTTTCAAATTTCTCTACTAAATGTTTCTGTTCCTCAATAACAGTATTCATCTTTAATTATAATCCTTCTTTCATTGCTAAATCATATTCTAGTTTCTCAGTTGCATTTACAAGGTTACCAAAATCATTGTTGATTTATGTTGTTTGATGTTTCAAATTTTCCTGTTATAGCGATTCTTCACTAATTGCATTTAATATGGTGTTACTGCTGACTGTTGCATTGTAAGTTAACATGATACGTTCAAGTTCAATGACACAGTCGTCTCGTGCCTCAAAGTGCCTAATCATCTCTTTGATAATTGAATGTGATCTCTTGCTCTTCCCATTACTTCGCGGGTGCTAAACTGCCGTGAATGTGTGTTGTATTCCTAACCGTGTGCAGAGTGTCGACATTTCTTGAGAGTCAAATTCTTTTCCATTATCTGTTCAAATCTCTAATGGTTTTCCGAAATGTTTTATTCAGTAAGACCAGAGAGCTTGAATTACTTAACTGGCTAATTCTTCTTCAAGGGGCCTTGTTATTGTGTATCGTATTAAGTAATCTTGTAATACTATTATATATTTATTACCATTTTTGGTTTATTTGTATGTTCCCGTTTAGTCTAATGATAATTTTTCATTGGATTTTTGTAGAAAATATCAGGGCTTGTGCATTTGTGAGTATTTCTTGAGGCGTTTTTATTCATTTGGCATTGAATACAATTTTGAATGTATTTTTCAATGTCATTAGTAATATTGGGCCAGTTATGTTTTTGTCGATTTTCTGTAAGGTTTTCTTGTCAGAGTAGTGCCCTCCTAATAGTCCTTCATGTGCTTCTTTTATTAATTCTCTTTTATTTGTTACCTTTAATTGTTGGAAAACATAAACAGTTATTTTGTTTCCTTTCCAGTATCGTCAATTAGTTTTGATAATTCGTAGTCTTTTGTTTTAGATTCAGATGTGAATTGAACTCGGTCTACGTCTTTTAGTAACAATTGTAGTGTGTGTCGTCTTTTAGTTTCTTATTTAGTTGGTGAAAGGTAAAGGACGCCTTCAGTTTCTGGCGGTGTCTCTGTATAATCAATATTCAAAGTAACCTTTGGCACAGCGCCGTTTATAATTATAATTGAATGCGTCTTTTAAATCGTCGTTTTCTTTTCAAATTCAGTTTCTTTGTTGAAAATATTAATTACATTCCGAAAATGTAATATTAATTGGGGATCTGATTATCCTTTCAGGATTAATTTCCATTCGAAATCTTGATTCTTCAAGGGTTCTAGGAGTGTTTGGATTTCTTCAAGGAATGGTTTATCTTTAGTACTAACGCAACTTTTTTTGTGTCACTTTCTTCCTAATGTTATCTTAAATTCTTTGCTAGGTTTTTCTAATTTTTTTGAATTTATTTCCATTAATTTACTGGATTGTCCTAATTCTCTTAATTCGTCACGAGTTTTTTGACGCTTTCCTGCTATAAATTCTTCCTCGTCAATTAGGGAATCAGCGTGCATACTTTTTTGTGCCATGTTTATATTTAGTATTAACAACGATTCGTGAACATTTGTATTTTCTTCCGCTAATTTATAAATCATTTGACATTTGAAGGAATTTGTGTTCATTTGTTCGCATGCCATGTTAATCGTTAGTATTCGTGAGAGCGCGTCAGCGTCAGTATTACTTTCCCTTTCCATAAATGATTTCATATTCGTATTCTAAAATTTTTGTCTCCATCTCATTAGTCGACTCGTTGGATCTCTCACATTCATTAACCACACTAACGTTTTATGATCAGTCACGATTTGAAATTTACGTCCGTCCAAATATTGTCGATAATGTACATACTGTCGTGGTTAATATAGAATCTTTATTCTATTCGGGATACTGGGGTACTGGTTCAAACATCAAAGCTGTTTTTGATTTTTCAGAAGCATCTATTTCTTCTTGTTTGAATTTAAATCTAACTCCTGCTCTTAATAGCTTTGTTAAAAGTTTAACGAGTTCGGAGAAATCCTTTATAAATTTGCAGTAGTACCCTACTATTCCTTAAAACTGCTTTATTTCTTTAGAGTTTCTTGGTTCTGGATAAGTCTTCATTTATTTAATTCTATCTGGATCAGGTTTTATACCATATTCTGTTATGAAATGTCCTAAATATTCTAATTCGAGTCTAAGATACTCGCATTTGTCTGGCTGAAGCTTAAGGCCTACTTTGCGCAAACGTTTAAATAATTTGATTAAGTTTTCGTTATGTTCTTTCAAATATTTCTATAGACTATTATGGAATCCATATAGACAAATATCAATTTCCTACCAGACGCTCTAGACCGTTGTTCATCATTCGTTGGAATGTAGGAAGGGAATTTTTTAAACCAAATGGCATTCGATTATATTCTAAATAGCCATCAAGTGTAGAAAATGCTGTTTTCTCTTCATCTTTATCATTATCTAAGCCAGGGGTGTTAAGTGACTGAGCCCCTAGCACTTTGGCATCTAGGGGTATGGGGGTGTCGTAACGGCCTTTCGGAGACACCGGGCGACCTTCCCGAGTATCTAGTCTTACCCTTCTATGCGGAGCTCTGCGAGGGCGGACCGTTTATTTCCCTAGTTTCTCGAAGGCTTATTATGGAAATCACTATGAATGAAAATTTAAAGGGAAAAGGAGGATGTATGGTGGCGGAGGGGGGAGAGGGCACGGATGGGTCTAGAAATACCCTTTCCACTCCATCTGTCTCTCTGGTCAGCCAAACTCAGACAACGGCTGTGTTTCCGGCTCTCTTGGAAGTTGAGGGATCAATGGTCCCTCTGATGGGGCTGTGGAGACGGAATCGACTAAAGAGTCATCCCAGAAGAAGAAAGGCATCAACGGTTCTCTGAAGAGGAAACTGAGCAGGCAAGCGCAGCAGGCTAGAATGGTGGCTGTGGGCGGTAAAACATTGGCAACAATAACGCCGATAACCGGCATGGAGGCCCTAAAGAGGAAGAATGGCTCAGAAGACACCCCACCGGGAAAAGTGGTCGCTAACTCCATAAGAATGCATAAACCAAACTAGCTGCCGGGGAACAGGGAGTCGTCGGGGGCTGAACTGACAGCCACACAGAGGACTAGCCTCCTTACGATGGTGTTGAAGGCAGCGAGCTATCCGGACTCGATGCTCGCTGCGAAGCAGTTTGAGCTCTTCAGGGAGGCCACTGTGAGGGCACTCATAAGATTGTCCTCAAATCAATGGTCGAAATTTGAGACCTCCTGTAGGGGGGGGGGGATGTTCATATTTGTCGCAGCTGACCCAGCGGCTAAAGCTTCGCTGCAGAACACAGTGGTCGAGATAAGGCTCTGAGAAGATGCAGACCCTAAAGCAGGTGGGGTGGAATTGCTCTAAAGGAAGTTGAGTGCTACGGTGTGGATCCCAGGTAAACTGGAAGATCCATCTGTGGTCCTCAGGCGTCTGAAGGCACTTAACCCCTACTGAAGACATCATCCTGGCGAATCTTCAGGCACAACCAGTCTCAGGAGGAGAGTGCAACAGAAGGACCTAAGCAACTGCTAGTTGTGCAGATTCCTGAGACCCAGACAAGGGCTGTTGTGGTCCTCAACAACAGGCCCTTCTACCACCTTGGCCCTACGTACAGGGGTGCAATAAGTATAGCCAAGCGAGAAATCTGGACCAACTTTTGCAAAGACATCGAGAAAGAGGCAGAAGCGGCTCAACTGCACAAGCTGCTCTCCCAAAGCCCGGGTGCTATTCTCGGTAAATTCATCTGTGGCACAACCGGGCCCGCAACGCCAGCTAGCGCACGAGATTCTTACTCCCTTCATGGTCAGGTAGGTCCTGAAATTTTTTAGCCCTTGCAAGTCCCCTGGTCCGGATGACATATACTCGGTCTTCTCACAGAAGGCTAAGGATTAAATCATAGAGCCGCTGTTGAGACTTTCTAGGGCTAGTCTAACATTGGGATATGTCTCGACGGCAAGGAGAGGCACGAGAGTGGTTTTCTTTGCGAAAGCAACCAGGATCGGGTATACTTTCTCCAAGGATTTCCATCCCATCAGCTTTACATCTTTCCCACTAAAAACGGTGAAATGAGACTTGTGGATAGATACATCCGAGACGAAGTCTTGTTAAGTAGGCTACTACACAAGGAGCAACACCTCAACTACACATCTAGAGAGGTGATGAGGGTGGCCATGATTGCACATGGTGTGCCAACTACAGTCGTAGAATGGCACATGTTGGGCAACAGAAACCTAACATCGACTAGGGGTGATGATACCACCTTGTGGGGAACTGTTGATTCAGGATGCTCGCAGGAAGGCGTCTTAGCGCTCCTACTGTGGTGCTTGGTTTCTGTTGAACTGCTTCATCTACTCACGAGTCAAGGCTACCACGTTATAGGCTACGCGGTCGACATACTGATCATCGTGCGCAGTCAGCATCTGGATGCGCTCTTCGGGGTAACGCAGCAAGCACTTAGGACAGTGGATACATGGTGCGAAAAGACTGGATTACCGGTCAATTCGAGGAAGACGGATGTGGTTGTTTTCACCAGACGGTACAAGTGAGGTACCACGAGTACAGTGAAACTGGGTGAACAACAGCCGAGAATTACTGAAAATGCTAAATACATAGGAGTCATCCTGGAAAGGAAGCTGTCATAAAACGAGCACCTGGAAAACAAGTGCAAAAAGCTCACAGCGACCCTTTGGTTTCGTAGAAGAGCCATGGGGAAAAACTTAGGCCTGAAACCAAAGACACTGTTGTGGATCTGTACTGTGATCCTGCGACATAGGCTAGCCTATCCGGCAGTGGTCTGGTGGAGCAGTATCGAGCTGTACACTGTTAAATCTCGGCTGGACAGAATCAGGAGACTGATTCTAGGAGGCGTCACTGGTGCCTCGAAGTTGACATCCACGGTGGCATTGGGGGCACTAACAGGGTTGGAGCCTCGCCATCTTACCATCAAGGCCATGCTGCAAAGGCAACCTGGAGAATAAACATGGTTAACGGCGGAAGGATCTCGACAGATCTGCGGATCCCAAACTACCTCTTCGACAAGAAGTATAGAGTCAGCTTATCCGAACGCGAACTAAGCGCAAGTGCCAAAATCGAGATTGAGCATAAAGTAACAAATCAATTCCGCCATTTTGTCATTTTTCTTCCTTTAAATTTTTTTTCCTTTGAAAATTTTTGTATTTTCTTCCCTTGTGTTTTATTTCTATTCAATTCCTCAATGATTTGAACAAGTATATCCGAATATATGAACGTGGTCGAAAAATACGGCATTTAAAAAAACTCTGTTATTATTTGACGATGGAAAGGTTAACTTTAATAGCTTGTGAGTCCTAAACAATGCTTTTTCGTCTAAACCCTAAAATACGTGTCCCTCTAATTTCATATTAGAATAAAATATTTTAGTAGCAATTTATTCTGACTCCCTAATCTCGATCTCTCTGCATTATTCTAAATGGAATCGATGATATCTATCCATCACCTGAATAATTTTTTAGCGATCGAAGTGCATTTTACGTTTTCTTATTATCTTCTTACAGAATCAAGTGAACAGAGACCTTCAAATCCAAACCAAAACAACGATAACAGGCGTGTGGACAAAATTTTCCATTATACACCGATAGTCCCAAGTCCAGGACCACAAAGTAATCCAGGTCAAAACAATCGTCCGCCAGTAAGACCAATTATTGAAAATGGTAGGCCTGTTGCTCTGCAGCTTGACGGTCGTACATTTGAAATAATACCAAAAGCTCCAGGAAATAGTAACCCTCCACGCTAAAAGTGAAGAGTAAATTCAAAATTTTAAAAATACATCAATTAAAGATAAAAATGTATTTCTCCTGTGGTAAACACATGTAAACTACAGTAATAAAACTAAAAATAATTTACACTATGTCTAATGTCAATTTGTGTACCCGTAGTTACTGCATGATTTTACACAACTAGTTTGGAAAAAATTTAATACAGAAGTTTTACTATGAATTACTTATGAGGGGGAAGAGAATTTCGTTAATTTAATATACCATGAGGAAAATTTTGGTTGTACAGGCAAATGGAACTTCCATGAAACTTCCCATGGTAAAGGATCTTTCGATGGATAGGGTGGTGTTGTGAAAAGGGCAGCTGCCAAAGCGAAAATGCATAATTCGTACGATAATCAAATCACTCATCCTCGAAAAATGTTTGAATGGGCTAAGTTGAACTTCAAGGATATTTATGCAGAGTTCTGTAGTAGTGAAGAATATGAAGCGGAAAAAATTGATTAAGTGAACGATTCAAGAGTTCCATTACGATTGATGGAACGTAGCAAATCAACGCTGTCATTCCAATTCCCAAGAGAAAAGTGAAGACAAAACTCTTTTCTAAATCAGTAGATTTAAATGTGGCAACTCTTCTAAGAACCACTGAAACAAGAACTCGTAAGCCGTGCAAAGTTGCTCGCACGAATTGAAAATTCCGAAAACCTTCTGACTGTATACTAATAACTAAGCCGCAGCGCAGTCTGACGTTGTAATACACTTCGTCATGCAGGACGTTGCATTCGAAGTTTTTTCTCCTAAACTACTATCTGGCCAGCGATGAAATTTACAGAGCTTGTAAAGCACATGTAGACCTTCATTTGGAAAAAAATGAGAAAAGTAAGAAATGTAGTATTTTCAAAGAAGCGATTTTTGTTCTTTGATTTTGTAAAGAAGTCAACAAATTTTCTCGCGTTTGAGTTTTTTTTAATATAAAAGAACGTCTCATCACAAAAAACTAGAGACTTTACAAAGCTGAATCGGTTGGTTAGAACCGAAGATATGACGTTTTCAAAAAAAGGTACAAAAAAACTTCAAAGTCCCATGTCTTCGACATTTTTCGGAATTTTGCAAAAATATTTATTGTGAATTTTCATCACTACTCAAGGGCTGATGGCACAGAGTTACACACAAATTCCATACAAGCACAACAATTCTTGTGATCACTTATAGATAAAAATTTGCTTCTATTGCTTGATTTTTTAAAATTCCATTGGTAAATATATAAAAATATAATATATAGAATTTGTAGTAATTTTTCAATCATAGCTTCATCGCATTGCACATTCATTTCCCATCCCAAATTGGTCAAATTGAAGACCTTTTTTCTCGTGAAAGAAAACTCTGAGCTCAAATTTCAGGATGTGTATGAACTACCTATAATTTCAGAAAATGAATAATTTTCATTGCTTTTGGAAGAGGGTGGTGGTGTAACCTAAATTACACTGGTCAACAAAAATGATCTTTGTATCTGTGCAATGCGACACATAATTTCCGAAGTAATCTTTCGCACTGAATTCGAATCTAGAATCCGTTATCCACCAGCTCTTATTTAAAAGATATTTGCATTCAAATTTTTTAATGAAAATTTTTCTATCCAAGTGCTCCGGAAACAATGAGAACATGCTTAGAATCTTAGAAACATACAATCTTGGTCTAGATTAATACCGACATCAATATAGACATGACACAGTTACTTCTAGAAACATTAATAAAGAATATTAGGAATCATCACAGAAGTTTAGTAAAGATTATTATACGACATGCTGCGATGAAAAACCTAGGCGCATACTTTTCACTATACATCAAAAACGGATGCTAGGCTGAACTTTTTTTAGTTTTGTCAGTAAAAACGAAGATAATAACTCATGATTTGTTTATAAGCCTCTATTATTTTGTCAGTTATAACAATTTCTATGAAACCCTATTTTTTGTGCTTTTTCATGTTTTTTGCAAATATTTCAGGAACTGTTGGACATATTGAAAATTTGAGGCAGACGTTGAATCAGCATCAAAGAACGCAGCGATATCATGTCTCACATATTAGAAAAAATTATCTAGGACAAACTTATGTGGAAATTTGTGTACTAATTGCTGAAAACCCGATATCTTTTCTCCATAGAAACTAAAAATCTTCAAAAAATTTGTTCATTCAATCAGTTATTTATCTCACATGCCAACAAAGTATTGCGGAATATCCCAAATATATGACCCGACATATCCTAGGGGCATCGAAGGGATCTCTACGAGTAATCCCATCAAGGCGAAAATTTCGATATCCTTGGGATATCTATAGGATATCCTGAGAAATTCAAAAGACATACATGAGGTATCTCAAAAATTGCAACATGTCATACTGCTACTGATATTCAATTGAAATTTGATGTCAATTGGTTGCACAATAAGACGCTGGTCTCACTTTGAGACGAATATTGACCCAAACTTGAGATGGAAGTATTTTTAGTCGGAAAGGGCTTGAACTGAGTTTTTAAACAAGGAAATTACATAAAGTTGTACCGGCTGTATAGGCTATAGAGGTGAGCGCAGGTAAAAAATTTTATGTAGCCAACTGAACGACTTTAACGGGGTCTGTAGCAACATATTCTCGATGCACATTTCAAGAATTTTTGAAATCTTGATTAGTTTTTGATATTTCACATATTTAGTGTTGAAAATCTCATAAAAAATGTAGTATCGGTTGAATAGATTGAGTTGTAGAGGTGGGCACATGTGAAAAAACCCATTTTTTAAAGTCATAAAACATGAGCAACTAAAATTTCAAGTCGATAAGGTTGTTGTATTTTGCTGACATATACATCGATAACGTGTTGCAAAAGATAAAAAACTTGAATTTCTGGTCTAACAATGCATTGTAAAAAATCAAATGGTCTCATGAAGAACCGATTGAATAAATTTTTATATACTTGTATACTTTTATTCACAAAAAAATACACATTAAATCCATTTTGAATCAGACAGGTTTACACTTGAAGTCACAGAATCTCACAGCGACGAAGCATGTTCTTTTTGAAACAAAATTAAGAAACACGTGTTTTTTTCATTTAAAAAAATCCACAAAGCTTTAAGTTTTCGAATTTTCACATCTATTTGAAAAACACATTTTTTCTTGAAATTCTATAAATTTTGATCTTATTTAGATATTTCAATTTTCTTTTCGGATTCTAGTGAGTTTTACCATCCCCTTTCGAGATCCGTCGTGAGATTTCAAAAAGTTAAAGATTAACAAAGTTGCGACAATATGTTTGAGAATAGAAGAAGTCAATTTTCACAAAAACCCACACATATATTGTTTGACAAGTTTTTCCAAATTTGAACTTCTTTAAAAGAAGAATCCTGTAGATAAATGTTCAAACATCTGGAAGAGTTCTACAAAAAATATATCTTGCTCTTTTGTTATGTCTTCATCGGTTACGAGAAAATTTCTAAAATTGTATTTTCCTGAAAAAAATTCTCTCGGCGTCAAAAATGGCTCAGCCTGAATAAAACTGATAAGATCCTCATATTAACAGAAAAATTCAAAAAGTATTACAAAAAATGTAAGAATTACTAATAAATAATGCAAAAATAGAATCGTACACAAGAAAAAAGTTTTATGTTAAGAATGACAGTCTTGTTTTAAACCAAACTATAGGCTAAGAGTCCAAATTAAGACACGCATGGGCTTAACATAGCTTTTGAATAGAAAATCTAATTTAATTCAATGTGAGGTAAAAAGCAATTAAGCTGTAACAAGAATGTCAGTTTTTTCTGTATAGGAAATTGCAGGTTGAACTTTAATTATTATCTGTGATCGAGCAATCAGGCAATGAAAAAATATTGTTCATAATGGAATACTTTCCACGAATAAAATTTTGAAAAAATTGAAGGTTATAGTATTTCTAATTACCTATGATTGTACAATTATATTTTGAATACTATTATGTAGACTGTGACAGTGATGAAATTAAAATTGGTTTAATCTACATTAGAGACAAGAAATATTGTACAATGATTACAGAGTCAAGAAGCATGATTGTGAATAATTGAAATTATATACTAAGAAGTGAGCTTGTAAAATTATTGTATTTTGAAGTACGGAAATTGTAAAATTATTGTACATTGATGAAATTAAATGTTGAACATTTAAATATCAAATTAAATGTAATTTCACATTTCGGATATGAAGAATGAAAATGGTGTGAAATTCAAATATACTTCATTTGAAAATTATCCGTCATTTCGAACTGAATATATTGTGCAATTATTGTACAGTGTCATCGGGTATATGAAAGAAATAAACGATGAAAAATTAGTGTACAATCCGAGAAAAAATTCATGACAATCGAAATCTTGCATTAAAGAAATGAAATTTTATATATTTTTTTTTTACTTAGAACTACTTAAATCGTACAATTATTGTTCTTTGCAGAAATATTATTGGGTACAATTGGAAATGAAAATGATCGGGTTTTGCAGAAAATTTCCTTTAATTTCTTTTTCGAATTTTGAAAACATAAAAGAAACATTTTCTGGAAAACCCCACCTTTTTCATTTATTGCGATATTTTTTCAGAATTTTTGCTTACATGAGGCAGGGGTTCTGTAAAACTTTTCTAGATGTGCAAACTTCCATGTTATAATTTTTCTGTATCTTTTGTTGTTTCCAAGAAAAATGCGAAAATTCGATTTTATGAAAAAAATTCTCTTTGCCATAAAAATGGTTGAGCACGAATAAAAATTACACGATGTCTTCCTTATAGATGGTCAAATGCAACAAAAAATCAGCAAAAAACATAAGTGTAGGTTTTTTGTGAAAATCGACTTATGTTTCGGGTGTCAATCGTGTGCAAAACTACGAATTTTTCCGACGTTTCGTGAACATTGCAGTTCACTTCTTCAGGGCTAACTTGAAACTGAAGCTTCAGGTTATATTGTTATTTTATATACTACTCTTTGCGATGCCTGTGATTGGACAGAGCACCCCCCGTGAGGACTGGTCGAACCTGATTGGCCAATCAAGTATTTTTCAAAGAACCCGGGAGGACGGAAAGCCAAATTGGATTGGTATTATAGGACGTAGGACGGCCAAAATCTTATGGCAAGCCCAACTCCCTACCTCAAACCTAACACAAGCAGAAAAAACAGCAATTAAAGAACTCAATCAAAATGAAGACATCATAATATTACCCGCAGATAAAGGCTACATAACAGTAATAATGGAGAAAGAGCACTGCAATAACGAAATCATGGATCTTCTAACTGACGAAACATATAAACAACTTAAAAGAGACCCCACAAAAACAATAGTCAGCAAAACAAAAATCCTTCTAAAAGACTCAAAACTAGACAACAAAACAATATCTAACTTAATACCTACTAATTCCATCTCGCCAAAACTTTACAGACTCCCAAAAATCCATGAACACAACATTCCTCTCAGACCGATCGTCAGCGCATAAACTCACCAACTTATAACCTAGCACGCTCTCTCGTCAAAGAACTAAATCCTTTCACAGGAAATTTTATCACACACGTACAAAGCTCTTTTGACTTTGTCAAAAAGATACAACAGGTTCACATTCAACCCCAAGACATCTTAGTGAGTTTCGACGTAGTATCTCTCTTTACCAAA
>JAUMHM010000048.1:6422402-6450102 GCA_032362435.1 Melikaiella ostensackeni
TGAGAACCCACTCATTACTAACTTTGTCCATTAGCGTTTTACCGCACATATTCCGCAGGAACTGCATTCCAACCGCGATCACTTTGCTTTTATCATTTTCTTGAAACGTCCAGATCTCTCTACCATACAATACTGTGGGTGCAAACACAGAGTTATATATTGCAATTTTATACAACAATTTATTTTGTTAAACATTTTTTTTAGTCCAGCCACAAAATCAAAGAACGTATTCTATAAGATTATTAAGATTTCTGAGCTTCAGAGTAAAGAAAAATTCGTTTTTATCTCTAAAATTGAAGGAACATCATTTTTAACTATCAAAAATCTCATTTTTCTCGAAAACAGCGCAAAATGTGAATAGCAATTTATAGTTCACAATTGTACCGTTTCCTGGAAGCTATAAAATTATACCCTGACCAGATGTTTACTCTGTGTATTTGAACAAATTTCTCAACAAGAAAAAAATCGACAAAAATCGACTAAAATAACATTTAGTTTAACGAATTACAACAATTTATTTCCTTGAACATTTTTTTCTAGTCCAGCCACAAAATCGAAGAACATATTCCATAAGAGTATTAAGGTTTCTAAGCTTCAGAGTAAAGAAAAATTCGTTTTTATCTCTAAAATTGAAGGAACATCATTTTTAACTATTAACAATCTCATTTTTCTCAAAAACATAGCCAAAATATTAATGACAATTTATAGTTCAAAATTATCTCACTTCCTGAAAACTATAAAATTATACCTTGAGCAGATGTTTATCTTGTGTATTTTAACGAATCTTTTCACAAAAAAAATAGAAAAGGTCGATGAAAAGCGACTAAAACAGCATTTAGTTCAACAAATTTTTAACATTTTGTTTTTAAAAATATTTGCTTTCTTTCAGCAACAAGTTGAAAAACATATTTCTTGTGATTATTAGGGTTTCTGAGCTTCAGAGTAAAGAAGAGTTCGTTTTTATCTCTAAAATTGAAGGAACATCATTTTCAACTATTAAAAATCTCATTTTTCTCAGAAACAGAGCCAAAATATTAATAGTAATTCATAGTTCAAAATTGTCCCACTTGCTGGAAGCTATGAAATTATACCCTGACCAGATGTTTATCTTGCGTACTTTAACAAATTTAAAGAAAAAATAGGAAAAGCCAATAAAAGCGACTAAAACAGCATTTAGTTTAAGGGATTCCAACATTCTATCCTTAAAAATATTTTTTTTAGTCCAGCAACGAGTTGAAGAACATCTTCCGTGTTATTATTAAGGTTTCTGAGCTTCAGGGTAAAGAAAAATTCGTTTTTATCTTTAAAATTGAAGGATCATCATTTTTAACCATTTAAAATATAATTTTTTTCGAAAGCGGCGCAAAATATAGACAGCAATTCATAGTTCAATATTGTCGCACGTTCTGAAAACTATTAAATTATGCCCTGGCCAAATGTTTATCCTGTGTATTTTAATAGATTTTTCCAAAAAAGAATAGAAAAAATCGATGAAAGCCGACTAAAACTTCATTTAGCTTGACATTGTTACTGAACTACAAACAATGGTTTTTGAAAATAAAATGTTGAAACTCGTTAAACTAAATGCATTGTTTGTCGATTCTTATCGATTTTTTCTATTTTTTGATAGAATTTGTTGAAAAACCCATGATAAACATCTGGTAAGGATATAATTTTATAGATTTGAGGAAATGGAACCATTTTAAACAATGAACTGATATTCATATTTCGTGTTGTTTCCGAGAAAAATTAGAATTTTAATCGTAAAAAATAGAAAAAATCGGGTTTTTTTTTCAAAAACACGTGGTACGATTTCTTTCTATCTGGGCCTAAGATAAGCGAAAGGCATCCGCGAAATACGTACAAAAGAGAAACTGGATGTGAAGCACTTTTGGGTTGGATTTGAACGAGGCTAGCCGTGCCCTACTGTTCGATCTTGTTTTACATTTGATTAATAATTATTGAAAATGCAATGACTCCCATGTGTATAATAATGCTAGCATCATCAATCAACATTGAAAATCACCATTACCGGCATTACAAGACAAAGAAAAATCCTCGGACGCAAGTGCATATGAGTTTTATTTTGTTTATGAATTCCTCTGCCAGAAATAAGAGTAATCACCAGGCTTTTTGGATCAAGTTTCCCCTATTGTTTTCCATCAAGTAATTTGGCTCGCTCCTTATCGAGCAATTCCCAGGCGATGCAGAAACTAATTGCGATTTTGAAAAATGGTTGATTCCTAAGACCGTTCGTCAATCATCGGAAGCGTGCTCTGACGCGGAAAATGAGCGGATCACATCGAGGATCTCCGAATAATCGAGTCGCCTGGAGAAACCCGTGGTGATTCTCAAAATAATCTCACACAGGATTCCGGTTTCCACGCTTCACAGTTGCTTCCATGAATATTAAGTAGATCACCAAAACCCTGTTCGAGTAAGATGTAATTGTGGCATTGACGTTGTTCGGTTCGATTTACAGGCAACGTTCGTCGAATTCTATTGAGGCACGTGACCGAAGCTTTGCAACTAGACCGTGACTCGATGCGACACTATTCCATTGGACCAAAGATTCTATGTATATCGAATTGAGATCAGAATCTGATAGCGCGGGACAATATTTGAGCAGCCTTGACGTTTCGCTGGTTCCAGTCTTGTTTGTTTGCGAGGGTTCGCGGAATTACGTCATCCGTATTCATCGAACGATCTGCGATACGTAGAAGTCGTTTGCAAAAAATTAGGCGACATGTAATAGAAGATTTGGAGGAGAGAAGAGAAAAAAAATTAGGAAACTCGTTTTTTCTATCAAATTATGAAAACTGCTCAACAAAACCATTTTCAATGAAACATTTGGGATTTATGATAGGGTTGTAGAATCAGTGGTCGGCCACCAACCAATAGTCGTCTACGAGTCCGTAATTCCCGTAGGAATAGGGTAGTGGAACCAGTGGTTGGCCATCAACTAACAGTCAGCCACGCGTCAGTAATTTCCCAAAGAATAGGAAAATAGAACCACTGGTCGGCTACCAACCAACTGTCGGTCACGCGTCAGTGAATTCCCGAAGAATAGGGTAGTGGAACCAATGGTCGTCTACTAACTAATGGTCGGCCACTCTTCAGTGAATTCACGAAGAATAGGGTAGTGAAACCAGTGGTCGGCTACAAACTGATAGTCGGCCACTCGTCAGTAAATTCCCGAGGAATAAAGTAGTGGAACCAGTGCTCAGCTACCAACCGATGGTTGGCCACGCATCAGTGAAATGCCAGAGAATAGGACAGTGGAACCAGTGGTTGGCCACTAACCAATGGTCGGCCGCTCGTCAGAAATTTCCCAAAAAATAGGGTACTGGAACCAGTGGTCGGATACCAACTAATGGTCGGCCACGCGTCAATAAATTTCCGAGGAATAGGGTAGTGGAACCAGTGGTCGGCTACCAACTAATGGTCGGCCACTCGTCAGTAATTTCCTGAGGAGTAGGGTACTAGAACCAACAGTCGGCTACCAACCAATGGTCAGTCACGCGTCAGTAATATCCCAAAGAATAGGATAGTGGAACCAGTGGTCGGCCACCAACCAATGGTCGGCCACTCGTCAGGAACTCCTCGAAGAATAGTGTAGTGGAGCCAGTGGTCGGCCACGTTTGATTAGCTTCATGTTTATCAATATCTTTTAAGAGAACAGTTAAATATACAATATATTATCAACGTGCCAGAGACTATTGCTGAGATGGGAAGTAACTAGTTCCTTTCAAATAGTTACTGTAACTAGTTACGTTTTTGGTAACGATTATGGTAACAAAGTAAGAGTAACAGTCACTTTAAAAATTATTACTTCTTCAGTTACTTTTGAAATGTAGTTCACAAGTCTTTCTTACGGCAATCAATAAATTTTATTGCTTTTGCAACATTTTTTTCATTCTCATTATTCAAATTGTGGCGGCAGATAGCCATAGAGATTTATAATAGCCCAATATAGGAAAATTGCAATTTTTCTAACTTCCTGGAATTAAAAATGTTCGAAAATTAATGGAAACAATTTTACAACGAAAGAAAGTTAATGTCAGAGTTGAGCGTTTATTTTTTTGTTGAAAATTAATTTTTAATTGTAAATTTAACTATTTCAGTTAAAGATTCATCAGTTCACATAGTTGAAAATTCATCTCTTTAGTTGAAGATCCAACTACTATTGGATAATTCATTTTTTTTTTTGTTAAAAATATTTATTTGTTTGAAAATTTAACTATTTTTTCTGAAAATCAACAATTTTGATAGAAAATCATACTATTCGTGTGAAAATTCAACCGATTTGTAAAAAGATTGTCTTTTTGGCTTAAAAATGCAACTGTTTCGTTGAAAATTGATCTGTTTTATTTGAGAATGCAACTATTTTGTTAAAATTTGTATTGTCAACTTGAAGATTCAACTATTTGGTTGAAAATTTCTTTTTTTTTTAATGCAACATTCATGTGTTTTGTTGACGATTCATCTTTTTTGGTAGAAAATTAATTTTCTTGGTTGAAAATTTATCTTCTTGGTGGATAATTTATTTTTTTGGTTAAAAATTAAGTACTTGGTTGAAAGTTGAACTCTTTTATTAAATATTCATTTTTATGTTATAGATTTATCATTCTAGTTCAAAACTCATCTCTTTAGTTTAAAGTTGAACTGTTTTGTCGTAAATTCTTTTTTTTTGATTGAACATAGATTTTTCAATTAAAAATTTAATTATTTCATTTTTGTTTGTATATTTATATTTTTTGGTTGAAAATCCAAATAACTTACCCATCACTGGACTGTTGCCTATTTTTTCTAGTTTGCTATTCACGAATGATTTTCCTTAAGAAAACAATTCACTGAATAAAAACAAATATTTTGTAAAAAAGGACGTAAATCACCCATGGTCGGCCTCTAAATCCATTGCTCGGATAGTTTCGTCACCTAAAGTTGGACAGGCAATTCATGGAATTTATCACTAGCGCCATCTAGTAAAGTTCCTAAAAATGATTTTTGTCTTGTAAATTCCGTTGATTGAAATACACTGTCGGTAAACGTAATACTGAAACATAATCTCCAATTGTCATTTTTTCGTGGTCGAACAAGGAATTACAGAAAATTTATCTACAAACCCTTAGGTCGGCCGGAAGATTTTACTAAAAAGGCGATTTTAGCGTTTCGGGCAGTGCTTAAAATTTTCCAGGTCAGTAAAATTAAGAAATTAAGACTTCCAAACCTGAAAAATTTTTCAACTCAAGTATTAAATACTAAATCACAAAATCAAAGCATCAGAAGTTTTCTGAATTTTAGGTATTTGAATTCAAAATAGAATTTTTTCGAATTTAGGGCCCTTTTTTTTTATCAAGAAAGGAAGCTTAGATTTTTTCCTTCAAAGATCTTCAAGTAAAGAAATAGAAATGTTATTCATTCGTGAAAATAAGCTTTCGGTAGGTTTTGTGCGGATACCGTCTCTTTCAACGATTTATGACTCTTATTATTTTAATTATTATAATATTATTATAATAAAGTAATATAATAATATAATATATTGTTATTTTATTGATAAAAAATGCTTGTGTTCAAAAGAAAGAGCATGAAAGAACCCTATCGAAATTTTAGAGAACAAAATTTTTTCAAATTGATAATAAAAGAGTCATAATAATATGTCGATTTTTTTACTGAGATTTCTTTTCAGTAAAAAAATAACTCTAAATTTGAAAAAAGTAAAATTAATTTTTCCACTTTCCCTTAGGTAAATATGTGTTTCAAAAACATTCTTAAAGTACTAGCGGCTAGCCCATAACATTGTGCATCTTGAAATTGAAAACTTCCAAAACTGAAAAAGTTCAAATATAATGCTTGTAAAAATTTGATAATTCTGAAAAAGCATTTGGAACTATATGTTTCAATTTCTTTTTATCTGATCGGAAATATTAACAATAGCAATATCATATATTTCTAAATTTGTAACTTTCCCAATTAAGGATTTGAAAATTAAGAAACTCAAAGACATATATTTTCAAATTTGAGCTTTCAATTTTTGAAGCTAAACAATGTATTGGATTTCTAAAAGTTTTAGAGGCGATACAAATTATTATCATGTATCTATTATATCATGTAGTATCAAGTGGCATTCAAAGTGATTAGGTGAATTTTTCTGAACGAGAAAATGAAATTTTTGTATAAAAAAAACTTCACTCTCATTTTCACTGTTTAAAATTAAAGAATTGTAGATACCGTACAACCTTCAAAGTTTAATCATTCTAAAAACGTTGAAAATCGTATGATTTCTAATTGGAAGCTTTATAAAAATTAATGCACTCAAACTTGAAGCGTTAAAAATTAAACAATTCAAAATTGAAGTATACTTAAATTAGGATCTTGAAACTAAGCCATTGAAAATTAATCAACTTCAGATTTTGCAAAACACTTTTTAATATTCACTCATTTAAATGTGAAGTGCAAAATTAATAACTTGAAAATCAATGATAAAGCATTACCATGCAAGGAGAACAACTTTATATTGCTTTAAGTGGGAATGCAATTTTATAAGATGTGAAACTGACGTCTAACTAAAAAAGCCTCACATTGACATGACAGAAAAAGTGACGAGACAAAAAACACGCGAAAAGCGAGCTGAAACATAGGAACTTCAATATGGACAAAGTGAAGGAATGAATGAATTCGAAGATTATAATTAATGATTATTATTTGATAATTAATGTGTCACAATCTCAAAGAGTCTCACGAGTTTCATAATCTCGAATCTTCAGTAAACATGTTTCCCTCACGATATGTTTTTATGGCCATATTATTAGCAAGAAACGTGTGTTTTTTCTCGAGTCAGTTTTTATCGAGCTTCGAGCATATAGGCAGTAAAGCAAAGTTAATCCAAACAAAGCAAGCGAGCCTCAATGGTCCCTTATATTTTTCCTTATCGCTTGCTGGCATACTGTGGTGACTTTGCTCAACTTTATTTCTTTCATAGTTTGAAGGTTGTGAAACTTTCTATGGGTTTTTCGCATTTTATACTCCAACTTATATGATCTACTATCTGTGTTGTAACACTCAGACCAACTAATGCCTAGATTGGGCAAACTAGTTGAGATCAAGTTGGGAAATTTGTTTTCTGCCCATTTAAAGAGAGAAGATTTGAATCTAAATACAATTTTTCGTTGTCCAAGAAAAATAGTATCTTTTTGCTCTTTTCCACAACTCAGCAAAATCTGAATGAATTTGAAATTATGAGGATTCCCGCTTAAAATTGAAATATCTTCATCAGGGTTGAGAAGTGATGCATCACTCTAGGTTTTCTACGTAAATCACATAAATGACATAATTTACGTTGAAAACTGTGGAGAAGTAAATTACATGGTGAATGTTAATGGTCTGTTACAAAGTGATTTTACCGACAGGACATGACGTCACTGTATGGCTTAGCTGCAAAAGTTAGGTTATGTTGCCGGTAATTTACATCGTGTAGAAAACTAAAAGGATAAAATATCTGATAAATTACTGTAGAAAACCACGTAAATTCTCTAGAGTAAATTACGTAACCTACCCTGGTCTTCATATAGTCAATTTTAGTAAACATTTCCATATTCCATCAATCTGTTATTCACTTTAGGCCCTAAAGGAATTTGGTCATCTATATCTTCGTCTTCAAAATTCGCATTCACATCAATCTTGAAGAAACAAATTCCACTGTAAACATACGTAAAAAATTATTTCTGGAATGATATACATATTATTAAATAGAAAATTGTACCTACTTACGTTTTACTTCTCAGGATATCCGATTGACACAAAATTACACAAGCCAATCATAAAATGGCGCGTGCGACTGCTCACAGCTGATTGACTATAGAACTATAGAGGAATTGGACTAGGAGCTTTAGAGTTTGGACTGGAACAGCCAATAGAAGGTTGACGAGCACTTTGAAACACTAAAATATTTAATCTCTTTTATCGGTGTTGACTAAAATAGAAAAAAATTATTTTAGTATTTCAAAGTGCCTTCCTTACACTTCCATAAATGTTTGAGGTTATTAATTTTAATGTGTAATTATATATTATCTGCTTCTACATTTGGAGAATTCGCTGAATCTGAATCCTGCTCAGTATAATTTTCATCCTTGGAACTCTCCTGTTTAAGAATTTCTAAAATTTCGTCAGTGTCGACGTCTTGAACACGTTCTAAAATAAACAGTAATCAAGCCTGAAAATATTATATTTCTATATATTAAAATAGAACTTGATATCCCACAATGGACGCTCTATGTGTCAGCCCAATATAAGCCCAAGCACAAAACAAAACACTGATCGGCTTTATTAACATAAGTTTTAATAACTGAAGATTCGGAAGAATTGAAAAAATTTCAATATTTGAGTGAGAATGCATTCAGCCTCTCATATAATTAGAATCACTTGTTAATTTATTTTGATTTTTCTTAACTGGGCTGCCCATTTGGGCTCAAATTGGCGCTCAATTATAAACTGGGCTAAGTTGGGCCGATTTCTACACGGGGTATGAAATGTTGAAGAAATTTTCACTTTCCTTTTACCATAATGTGTTTTGTGAGTTTCTGGTGAGAATAGCTTTTCTGGAAAAAGATGAGTACAGCTATCGAGAATGACTGATTATTATAAATAGTGGAAACTTAGTTCGTAGATTTAGGTTGACATGAAGAAAAATTGGATCGACGCCTGTGAAACGAGCGTTCTATTTTCGTTGTTTCAGTATTTGATCATTCATCACTTCAGCACAGACTAAGGGGCGGGTGTAATTCCTCGAGATCTTGGAAATCTGACAATAGTTTTTCGTTGCTAAATGAGATATTATTTGAGAAAAGAATCCAATTAGTTTCACAATATTGTCCCTTTGATTAATTAATTAATGTTCAGTAACATCCACGAGTATGAGAAAATTTACAAAAGTAGCGATCAAAAACATGCACTCGCTTCTCGCATGATATGTCCGGAACAAAGTAAGATAGAATAATTTATCGAAAATTTTTAAAGGAGTTATTAAATTCTGCGTCAAATAAGCCCTATTTTAAGTATTTTTGATGAATAAAAACTGAGTTAGTGAGTGAGAAGGCCCAATCTAATTTCTGATTTTTGCCAATTTGCATGATTCAACTTCAATTTCTGGCAGAATCTATGAAAATCATGGTGGGAAATCATGGTGAAAAATTAAAAGTAACTTGTAACAAGCCTTAAAATCTCCTCTTCAAAATGAGCCCAAAAAACTGTGAAACTTTTTTCTGGTTGTGGAATTATCATAAAAAATGTAGAGCCGTGCGCAAGACGAAAATCGCTCATTGCACAGGAAATATGGGGGTCGGGTCAAGTGACAAGCGTGAAGTTACATTTCGGCATGTCACATTTCGGCATGTCACACTGCGGCATGCCACATTTGCGGCATGTCACTTTTTCAGCAAGTCACATTTGCGGCATGCCACATTTGCGGCAAGTCATATTTGCGGCATGCCATATTGGAGGCATGTCACCTTGTGGCATCTCTCATTTGGGAAAAATTTTAAGTCCACATAGAACTGGCAAAAATGCGGCAAGTCACATTGCGGTGAATCACATTTTTTGAATGACACATTTGCGGTAACTCACAATTTGAAGAGAAAATTTCAAGGATTATTATGCGTGACTTTCATCCTTTTACTGCAGTTTTCCTAGATTTTGCTAGATGTTGAAGCTGAATCATGAAAATTGGCAAAAATCAGAAATTACTATAGATCGGTTTTTCTCACTCACTAAGTCTCTATTCATCAAAGGCACCTAAAACATGCCTCATTTGACGCGGAATTTGATATCCTTTTAAAAGCTTTTATGTAAATTATTCTATCTAATTCTGTTCCGGGCATGTCATACGAGAAGTGGGTACATGTTTTTGATCGCTACTTTTGTAAATGTCCTCATACTCCTGGACCGTACTGCAGAATCGCTTTTTATATTCCTTCCTTTCTATATTATCTATAGTTGATTTCGACAAACATATGAAAACCTTCATACATCTATTTTGGTTTTTAAATTGTACGAAATTCTGCGAAATGTAAAAAAGGTACTGTAATTCACTATTCTTATAATTCTTATTATTACATGTTATATCTTTTACAAGACGATTCTAATACTTTACACTCTACAATAGACAATCTGATGTGGGAATAATCCGATTCCGAGACGATATCGTGCAAATTCTGAATAAAATTATCTGGAAGTAGTCAGAACAATCAAAGTTTTTTCTTATAAATATTAATTACTTTACACTACCGTCAGAAATGTACGGCTAGCGCGAGTACTATTAAGAATCACTGCTGACTTTGAACCACGATAACTCGGTCAGAAAAAGAGATAGAGATTTTTTTTTGAATTTTGGAAAGCTTATGAAATTGCACGTCTGACGAGCCCTGGTAAGGACACTTTTTACTTTTCCAAGAGGATATATCACCTGTAAAGTTTTGAAGAAAAAAGATGTCAATAATTTCTCGTATTCTTTATTTCGACTTTAACTCAGGGTATGACCTAAAAAAGTTATAGCAAAAATCTCAAATTTATACAACGTTAGCATTAAAATCTTATCTTTAATTTAGGCTGACAAAACTTGAAAAATGTTAATGGGTTCCCGAGATACCTGTATGATTAAAAATGTCCAAGCCTGTCTGCGTCGAGTTTCAGTCGGCTCAAGTAGCGAGGCCGGCCGACACAGAGTGGGGCAACAAAAACTGTGTGGACGAATTGATTTTCAGAAGACAATTTTTATCCGAATTGAACTTTTTCTTAAATCAAATGTAATAAAATTCCGCATCAAACTATCATGGCGGATTTTTGAAAAAGAAAAATTTATTCAATAACAAAAATGGAAAAAAAATTTCAAATTTTGAAGTGTACCGGTTTTTAACAGATACTTTGATTCATTCAAAAATACCTAGAAAACATGAATAAACTGTCTAAAAAAGACGATCAATAGTAATGCAAATGTTAAAAAATTTATTGAATTTTTTATAAACAAATAAGTGTATGAAAATGGTTTTGAGGGGATTGGCATCGATTCGTCATTTGATTCGCACTAAGTTTAAACAATTTGTGGACAAAATAAGTTTTTTAGTTGAATTAATGAATATTTCTAAATAATTTTTTATTTTATAAGCAAGTTTTATGAACAATTATCCTTAACAGGTATTTATGATGGAATGAATAAAGTTTTTTCTACGAAGTCGATCATATATTACCTGGAAATGAAACCTTAGTATCATATTTGATCATCCAATAAAAATGGGTAATTGTTTAAACAATATTAATTAACAAATGCACTATTTGGCTACTTTCGGACGTACAAACTTGGTTTCTTCGACGCAATCAATTGTACGTAACTAGCTTCCGAATTTTCGAAGACATTTCGATGACAATAAATAATTATTATCGTAAACAACAATTGTTTAAACAAACTTAAGTAACAAATGCATTATTTGTCTATTTTCAAGAATTTAAACTTTGTTCTTTTAGCGTATTCAACTGTTTATAACAAATTTTTAAACGGCTTTGGATACTTCGATAACGATGCACTATTTTTATTGTTATTCATAACTTAATTTCGTAAAGCCAGAAAGACTATTGCTTTCAGAAGCTAGAGCCATAACATTCTTCTTAAAACTACATCGTTATCGAAGTATCTAAAAAAAGTTTGAATATTTGTTATTAACAGTTCATTACGCTAAAAGAACAAAGTTTAAATGCTGAGAAATAGGCAAATAATGCTTTTGTTAATTAACTTTGTTTGAGAAATTATCAAATGTTAGCAATTCATAGCAAAAAGTCATTACTAAATGAATAGCTTTCAAGTCCGTGAAAAAAGTGATATTTTATTTATTAATACGTAACATGATGAAAATTTGCTTAAACAATTTTTGTTTGCCATAAAAATTATTTATTGACATCGAAATGTCCTTAAAAATTTATAAGTTAGTTATTTACAGTTGACTGCGTCGAAAGAACCAAGTTTGTACGTCCAAAAGTAGCCAAATAGTGCATTTGTTAATTAATATTGTTTAAATAATTATCTATTTTTATTGGATGACCAAATATTATACTAAGGTTTCATTTCCAGGTAATATATGATCGATTTCGTAGAAAAAACTTTATTTATTTCATCATAAATACCTGATAAGAATAATTGTTCATAAAACTTGCTTATAAAATGAGAAATTATTTATGAACTTTCATTCATGCCAATTCCCATGAGACCATTTTCATTCACCTACTTTTTTATAACAAATTCAATAAATTTTTAAACACTTGCGTTGCCATTGGAAATCATTTTTGGATAGTGATACACTGTTGTATACTTCAACAATCAATTTGTTTGTTCATGTTCGTTATTAAATAAAAAAAAGTTAATTTTAAAAATCCGTCACAATAAAAAAAAGTTAATTTCAAAAATCCGTCACGACAGTTCGATGCGGAAGTTTATTATGTTTCATTGAAAAAAAAACCGTTAAGATTTCTAAAGTTTTATTGACTTAAATCAAAGATAAGATTTTAAAGATTGGTTCCTATGAATTTCAGATTTTTGCCACATCTTTCCTACGTCATATCATGAGTTAAAGTTGAGGTACAGAATTCGAGAAAGTATCGAACTTTTCAAAAAAACTTTTCATGTGATAAATCCTCTCGAAAAATTCAAATTTATCTTTACTGGGGCTTGTCAGACGCGGAATTTCATAAGCTATCCAAATATATATATATATATATTTTTTGAACCTCTATCTCTTTCTTGACCGAGTTATCGTGGTTCAAAGTCAGCAGTGATTTCAATTGTATTCGCTCTAGTCGTACCGACAATTTCCAAAGGTAGTGTAATTATTATAAACAACGAGACTATTATTTATCAATTTATTTTCAGATACTGCTGTGTTTTCCGTGTGTTTACATGTTTCCTTTCGACACAAAGAGAGTGGATTTCACTTGTAACAAAGAGCAATCCGAATCGATAGTGGCGTACAAGCTCCCTATTTTTCACCCTCCTCCCTCTGTTGGCGTGGGAATTATCCAGGGTCGTCACGAACCGGCGACAGCGAAGGATTTTGGTAGGAAGATGTTATATCGGTTAATCGAACGCACTAGGGATGAAACCGCGCATCCGTAAAAGAAGGGTAATTCTCTCTCAGCCTTGTCCTTCCGACCTCTCGTCACAAATTTCTCTTTATCTATGCAGTTCATTTCGGTAGTATGAAACTTACCTTGGAACGCATTCCCAACCAAATACTGAAATTTTTCAATCACACCGAATTTTTTATCATTAAAACTTCGTTTAATAGCCGGTCATTGTTTTATTTTGTGCTTGGACTTATATCGAGCTGACCCATGGAGCACCCATAGTGGGCAAAAAAATCCGGCTCCACCAAGTAAACCCAGTTATAGGCAGAGAGACAAAATTCCTGCTGTCGTTTGCATTGTAAACTACATCAGATCAGAAATAAATATGGATCGGTATGGATCGAGATAACTTTGATAAAAAACGCCGTGCGAATGATAAATTACGTCTATGGGTTAAGAAATATTGATCGATTGGAACAGGAATTGAAGAAACATTTGAAAATAACTCGAGTGCTGATGACGATGGTGACTTATTTTAAATCAAAATAATAATAATCAGTGAAAATTAAGTATGGAGATTTAATCATTATTTTATGTACTACGGCAAGGCTAAAATTTCATTGAGAAAAGTATTGAAATGTACTTAATCCAATCGATGCTGTTGATGTTGTTTTACGTCTGAGATATTTATAAATAATAAGGAACTCCCCAGATGTGGCATGACATCCTTCGGACCAAAGAAGACCTTAATGATATTAAAAAGATCATTTATTAGAAATTTCTAATACAACGTTTTGTGAGTCAACATGCTCTCCTCATCAGAACCATTCATCAAATTAGTCAGTTTTATGAAAGTCCATTGTACAAAGAGTTTTATACTGAAATCATCATCTGTTATTTCTCTTCTCGAGTAAAGTCAAGAAATGAAAGTAATTATTCAAACATGTCAAGAATTGGTTCTGCTTCATGGTTACTTTTTAAAAATAAAACACATCACAAATTGTTTAACTAGTTATAAAGAATTAAAATTAAATGAAGAAAGGAGTCAGAACATACGTTCTGGTCCATTTTGAGGTTCAACATCGAAATGTTTAAAAAGTAACCATCAAACATAACTAATTCTCGACATCTTTGAATAATAACTTTAATTCGATCACAGACTTTACCCGAGAAGAGATATAACAGATGATGATTTCAATATAATACTCTTTGTACAATGGACTTGTGAACAATTGACTAATTTGATTAATGTTCCTGATGAGAAGAGAATGTTGACTTTCGAAACGTCGTATTAACAATTTTTTCTAAATGATCTTAATAACATCATTGAGGTATTTTTTAGTCTGAAGGATGTTATTCCATATCTGAGGAATTCCTTATTACTTATGAAAAATATTTAATTATAGTGATGAGAGCGAACATTTCTTTTTTCAATAAAGCTGTTAAGAGATCTAATCATTATATATAAAAATTCAATATTTTTAGACTCAATTATTGTTTATTTTAAAACATGTTCAGGACATCAACAATAGCGAAATTTTAGAAATTCCTTAACAAGAGAGTTCTGAGGATAAAAATTAATAACCTTAAACATGTATGGAAATGTAAGAAAGGCAGTTTTGAAGTATTAAAATACAAACATTATATTTTGGTCAACACTGGCAAAAAAGATTTAATATTTTAGTGTTCCAATGTGCCCGCCAAACTTCTGCAGAGCATTCTCACTTGTGACTTCACGCGCTCTCACCGACCTTTAGGGGAATAACATTGCCCGTACACCCATAGAGTTTGCACGTTGTTGTTGGAGGTTTTTATAATTGTTTGTGTTTTAATCGTGTTTCATAGATAGTATTTCGTAAAGTTATCGGAAAATATAAAAACCCGATACATCAGAAAAATAAAAAAAGAATCGAAAATTTTGATCCGTATGCCCTGTAAAATAAAGATTTTACTGAAAATGTGAGTGCAATGTCGTCGACCGTCGACCACCATAATGGATATGATGGCATATTTTATTCTATACTACAGTTTTTACATCACAAATCGAATAAAGGCATATAAAAGCTGATAAAAGTTTGGAAGCCTATAAATTTTATGATGCTGCTTTTGAGGTAAAGGTGAAGTGCAAGAAGTTTAATGGTACTTTCCTGATTATCTGAGAGAGGTGTGAGATTATACCATATAGTATAACATTGAAGTATCATTAGTCGTTTGTTATTAGTTATTATTAGTGATAACATTAGGTTATATTACCAGAAGACATGGAATTTTCCATAATTTTTGTTGTAAAATCACATTTCTGATGCAAAATACGATGGCAGCTTTTAGAGGTTAGAGTGAATTTTTTTACTCTGAATCAAGTTTTTTTTGACGCAAGTGCGAACTACCCCAAATCCTGTGAAATTATTGGATCTTCATAAGATTACATTTTTTTCTGCTTTGATCCAAATCACTGGCATATCTCTACAAAGATTTATGAAGAATTATATTTTGCTGCAAAAATGTACGACACCAAAAATTCTGAAAAATCCTATGAAAGTTTAAGATTTGTTACTTCCGCGTACCGTGAATACTCCGTGTTCGAAATGCATTTAATACTCGTGAAATTTGCATACGAATTCCTAAAAAATGTCATGCAAATTTGTAAAATTTCTCGTGAAAAGTCATATAAAACTATTTGCATCAGGATTGTAATTTCGCGGACAGTTTCCACCGTTCGCACTTGCCTTCTAAAAATTCACCCTAACCTCAAAAATCTACCATCGCATTTGACATCAAGAGTGGAATCTTTCAACAAAGATTATGATGGATTCCATGCTTCACGGAAATATTATTTAATGTTAATACTGATCGTAACTCATAACAAATAACTAGTCATACTATGATGTTATACTATAACCTATCACACAAAATCAGAAAAGTACCATTAAACTTCCGACACTTCACCTTTACCACAAAATCAGCATCGTAAAATGTATTGGTTTCCAAACTTTCATATGCTCATATTTGATTTGTGATATAAAAACTGTGTGATACAATTAAATATTCCACTTTCGTAGGTGCTTCCGTAACTATATCCATTATAGTAAGCGACAGCACTACTGATTTTATTAAAAGTTTCATCTTGCTGAACGTACGGCTCAAAATTTTGTATTTTTATATTTTTCGAATGTATCATGTTTTAAATCTTCTGACAAATTTGCAAAATACACACTCTGCATCTCAAAAAATCATCAAGAATTATGGAAACCTACAACTCCACGTACACATACGAGCAATGGGAAGCAATTTTATTTCCCCAAAGGTTCGCCATCTTAGATTTTTTCGGCTTTATGAGAATCCTCTTTGGCTGCTCCAATTCAAACGCAGTGCGCAAACTCCGATGCGCAAACCTACCTTCTCCCTACGGTCCTATAGTCAATCATCTGTCAGCAGTCGCACGAGCCATTTTATGCTTGGCTTGTGTTATTTTGTGTCAATCGGAAATTCTGAGTAATCAAAAGTAAATAGGTACAGTTTATTATTTAATAATATCTATATCATTTTAGAAATAATTTTTTACGTACGTTAACATTGAAATTTTTTTCTACAAGATGGACCTGAATGTGAATTTTGGAGATGAAGATATGTACCTGTATGACCAAATTCCTTTAAGGCCTAAAGTGAATTACAAATTGGAAGAAGATGAAAATTTTTACTAAAATTCACTGCACGAAGAGACCTCATTTTGACGTGGGATTCCTCATCATTCAGGATTTAGCTCAGTTGTGGAAAAGAACGAAAAGATATGACTTTTCCCGGAGCCAATACTAGAATACACTACGCAATGCGCATATATACAGGAAACTTATATTGAATCTGAGAACAGCTTCTTAAAATTTGGAACTAATGCTTGTTTCTTATTTTAAATAAAAAATTGTATTTAGATTCAAATCTTCCCTCTTTGGATTGGCAGAAAACGAATTGTCCAACTTGGGCTCAACTAGTTTCCCCAACCTGGGCATTGGTTGGTCTGAGCGTTACAACCAAGACAGTAGCCCAAGTTGGCAATGATTCGGTTTCCCAACTGGGGCCGAACTAGTAATTGGGCATTCTGATCGGAGTCCAGTCGGGCCCCAGTCGACTTTTCCACATACACTTCGATCAGTTATTTTTTAGGAGCACAAACATTGACTTAAACATTCATAATTCCAACTGCCTTTCTTTCTATCAAAAATATCAGAATCGTGGAATCAAATATGAAAATCGACCGAACGAGGGGGATTGAAATCACATTTTCGTAATCACATTTCCATGACATTAGGGTGTCCCAAATACCCCCGATAGTTTTGAAACCTCATATCAATGTATTTTGATACGCTGATTACGAATGTGACCATGAAAATACACACAAAAGTCATTTTCAAGGTTAAAACTTGAATAAATTACGTTTATTCATAGAAATGTAGAAAGAGTCATTCTAGGGGGTAGCGTGCTTGTTAAAGGGGATATACAGAAAAAAGGGTGAGGGTGAGTGGAAACACGGCCCCGAAAATATTTCTTTGATTTGGAGTGAGACACTCCGAAAAGCTTCCATTTGGTTAAAAAAGAACAGTGAATACTTGTTTAATTTTTTTAACCTGGGACTTAAGGCTCTCAGGGCTGATAAACTAGCCCTAACGTAAAAAATTCATTTTTTATGACATGATGAACAGAAAAAAATAGTTTTGCCTAAAAATCGTGAAAAGTCGTCGGAAAAGGTAAAAAATGACAAAATTTAGTAAAGCTGAAGAACCACTCTCAGCAACACAAAAACACCCCTTTTTATTTACAAAAAATGAATGTTCGGTCTCCCTACAGTTTCTAATGCAAATATCTCGTTCTTTTCAAGGAAAATAATCAAAAACGTTATTGAGACAATTTTAGATATAAAATAGTTGACTTAAGCTCTCTCATGAGTTTAAACTACCCCCTCTTAATTTTTAATGATAGATTTCTTATTTAATTTAACAAACTTCATATAAAATACGGATAGACATGTATAAGAAAATATTAAAAATACCATGTGCTATATAAATAATTAATGACACCCTTAAGATGAAAGAAGCCACCCCTAAACGTGAATGATACATACTTCCTCGTATGATATATTAAAAATTATTATTTTTTCTTGAAAATCGTAAGCAGTCATCAGAAAAAGTAAAAAAATGAAAGAATACAAAAAAGTTAAGAAGCCGCACATTATTCAAAAGATTTTAAGGTAACACAGTTGCTTGAAATATTTGCAGTAGAATTTGAAAAACGCCTAAAAATTCATTTTTGGTTTATAAAATATAATGTTTTTACATTTCTGTGGGTGATTTTCCAGCTTCTCTGAACTTTTTTGATTTCTTACCCTCTCTGGGGACAGTTTGAAATTCTAAGAAACAAATGAAATTATTTGTATGTGTCCTATAAGAAAACAAGAATTCTTCACAGATAAGGGTGATTTATTCCATCTTAAGGATGTTATTTACCATCTATATAGCACATGACATTCTCAGATATTGTTTCACACATTTTTATACGTATTTTATATGAAGTTCGTTAAAGTAAATAAGAAATCTATCATACAAATTTTCCGGGGGTAGTTTTCGACCAATAAGGGTGTCTTGTATCGACTGTTTTATATCTAAACTTCTCTAAATAATTCTTGTCATTACTTTACTTCAGATGAATGAAATATTTGTATTAGAAACTGTTGGGACCTGGGGAAATCATTCTTTGTTCATGAATGGAGTGTTTTTTTTATTTCTGAAGGTGTTTTTTCAAGTTTTCTATACATTTTAATTTCCCTCAAGTATTTTGACAACTTTTTATGTTTTTAGGAAAAAATAAAAATTTCATTTATGACGTGAGTAATTACAAATTTTTAATGTTAGACAAAAATTCACTGTTGTTTTTTCACGAAATAGAAACTTTTTAAGGGCTGTCCCCTAGGGTGTCCAAAAAAACCCTACGCTTTTTTTGATTATGCACCCCCCTAAACTTGTTCCATTTGGTAAAAAAATAGATGCATTCTTTTACCTAAAACAAGTTTAAAAATTAGACTGTTAAAAAATGATGAAAACTATTGGTTAGATTAATTTACGTGAAAATAATAAATGTTTGGCAAAAAATACAACTGATGGTAGCAGGCGCCAACGAAAAAAAGCTTGACCCAATAAGACCAAATATTTTTATATATATTTTTATAAAGGTTGAAATACCATATTTTCCATTTTCACTTTCCTATATTGTATCAAGACATATATAAGTACTGAAAGATCTAAAGAAAAGCGTGTAATATTTGAGAAAAGCACAATATGATATTTCAACCCCTATAAAGGGTAGTTTTTCACGCTTAGGATAAGTATTTTTAGTCTAATTGGATCAATTTTTTGTCCTTAGCGTTGCTGATATCCCTGCGAAACACTTATTATATTTACGCAAATCAACATCAATTATAATTTTAATCATCTTCTTCTTCTTCATCTTTAATTCGAGAAAGCTTAGGGGGTGCGTGACAAAAAAAAACATTTGTCTTTTTTATGACACCCTACCATCCTCTCAAATCAAAGAAACTTTTTTTTTATTTGGACCACCCTAACATGGTGACAACGAAGCAAGAATGCATTAAATTACCACAGGGCGAGAATAATCACCCTCGAAAAGGATTTCTAGAACCAGGCATTTGGCATTCGGCAGGCTCGTTTTGTAGAATCGCAAAAAAATGCGTGGCACGTTTCCTACTCACGTGGGGAGCGACAAATTTTTATTTCTCGCGGGAGCGTCTCGAGCATTCGTTGATCGCAATGTCAGTGGCAATGAGTGTCCAACTGTCCACTCATGGTTCACAGGATGTGGTCCACTGGGGTAGGAGATTTTGGGAATTGGCCCTAAACTTTCCCTTCGTTACATGGCGATGCCTTCAGGGCAAAGTCAGTAGCGCAGACGACCCTCACCTCTCGACTGTATGAACAATGAGCCCCTTGTTTATTATGGAGTGGGCACTGTTCCATCCAGAGTCCAGCTAAATCTAATCGGGCACTCAGTCCTTCTCCGCCGAGAAGGGTTACTTATTACTTTAACTTTCACTACGACTGGGGATTTCATGTCCCAAACGACATATCAAAGAAGGGAGACCCCGTAAGTTCGCTTTAAAATTCGGAGCCATGCTGCGCGAGGAAATTTAGTTGGTCCTTCTGGCTTTAATCAATGATGTCTTCGAGTTATGTGTAAAAGCACATTTGAGAAATAATTATTACATGCATTTCTGCGGTTTTTGGCCTTAGCCGTACGATGACTTAAATTTTTTAACTTCATACAGTGGAGACCTGATCAAGAGATATCTGTTGTATTGACACTCGTGATAAAGAAATCATTTCATAACAAATTTCGTGTGAAACGAGAAATGAGTTCCAAAAATTTTACTGCGAACCGTCACCTACTTTCTTCATGAGAGGTGCTTTAACCAATTCAGCCATCGCAGCACGTAAGTGAAAATTTTGGAACTTGCATTTGCTTGTAATAAATATCACAGAATAAAAAAGAACAATTATTAAAATATAATGGCCAAAAATACCTCCAGCATTAGCGTAATGCGATAGCTGAATTGTTTAAAGCACCTCTCATGAATAGAGTAGGTGTCTGTTCAAATCCGGCTTGCAGTGAAACTTTTGCAAATTATTTTTCGTTTCACATGAAATTTGTTTTGAATTATCTTCTTCAACATGAAGGTCGACACAACAGATATCTGTTGATCAAATCTCTTTTGTATGAAGTTAAAGAATTGAAGTCATCGTATGCCTAAGGCCAAAAACCGCAGGAATGCATGTAATAAATATCACTGCATAAAATAGAACAATTATTGAAATATACTGGCCGAAAACACCTTTAGAAACATCGAATGTAGATTAACCTTCCATCCTGTTGAGTAGATGCAAGTTGCAAAATTTTCATTGGCGTGCTGCGATAGCTATATTAGTTGAAGCACCTCTGATAATTAGAGGAAGGTTTGGGTCAATTCCGGTTCGCAGTGAAATTTTTGGAACCTTTTTTCCGTTTCACACGAAATTTTTTTTGGATTATCTTCTTTATCATGAGTGTCGATACAACAGATATCTGTTGATCGGATCTCTTTTGTATGAAGTTAAAGAATTAAAGTCATCGTATGTCTGAGGCCAAAAACCGCAGGAATGCATGTAATAAATGTCAGTGCATAAAATAGATCCATTATTGAGAAATAATTTAATCGAATCAAGTTGTTTTTCAAGAAATCGATTTTTCTATCCAAAAAAAGTGGCGTAACGTAATGTTTCGAAAATCTCGCACCACGGCGAGCTTCGATGGAACTTGACGCAAAAGGTCTTGCACCCCTCAGTTTTTTCCTGTCCTTATGACTGTGATACCTCACGATCATTTTGAGACCAGAATGAAAAAAAAATCGTTAAAGCCGTTTTTGGAAAAAAAATTTAGCACCTAAAAAGAGGCTCTATATGTTAAACATCTTGCAATGATCAAATCCCTTTAAAATATCGCGACTCTTGAACCATAGGATTCCATCTTGAATTTTGGAAGTAACTCGATTTTCATTTGTTTCGTGTTACTTCACATGCAGTACAAGTGAAAATCGAGAGACATTAAACATTCAAGATAGAACCCTATGGTTTAAGGATCACGATGTTCAAAAATAGGTAAAAATGGTTGAAAAAGTTCAGTTTTTACAAAATTGCTCCTCTCTGGTGCATCCTAATGCGTAGGCATGATCTACGGGAATTGAAAGGCATAAAATTCCCGCAAAACTAAAAAATCGAACATGACATGTCCAATAATTATGAAATATAGCTATCCAAACTCATCTTCTTATTAAAAAATTTTACTAAAAGGGGTTTTTAATTTTGGTTTTCCTGAAATAACTATGTTCCTGTTGATCACAGTTGAATGTTGTCACAAAATAAGTTAAAGTAGACTAAATTTCCTAAAAATCTAAATAAATACAATGTTCTAGTTCTAATAGGAGTGCAGTTATGAAAATTTCTTGCTTCTGTTTCATTTTTTATTCTTTTGAATATACTTTTTCACGTCGAATGGAGCACAAGCAAGAAATTTCAAAAGAAACTTAACGTCTATATAACTTCCACAAACGAAGGTTTTATTCAGAAGGCCATAACTGAAGTTCGATTAGAGCTAGAGCATTGTATTTTGTTAGGAAATTCAGTCTACTTTAACTTATTTTGTGACAACCTTCAACTGTGATGCACAGGAATTTAGTAATTTTAGAAAAACTAAAATAAAAAATCATGTTACTCAAATTTTTTACAGGGAATTTTGTGCCCTTCAATTTATGTAGATCATGCCTAAACATCAGTATGCACCAGAAGGGAGCCATTTTGAAAGAACTGAATTATTTCTACATTTTTCACCTACTTTTAAACATGTTAAAGGAATTTGGTCATTGCATGATGTTTAACATATAGAATTATAGAGCCTCTTTTCAGATGTCAAAATGAAGATTGTATGCTAATCATTCACCACTTCGCTGTTATTTCCACCAAACTACACTCAATAACGACCAAAAAAATCTAAAATTGATTTTTTTTATTGGTGTTGAAAACTTGGTTGGCTTTCGAATGACTAGAAATCGCTCCATTTATTACATTTTAAATTTAAAAATAAAATCCGCTGCTAACTTTCAATTTGTTTACAAATGTATATTTAATATTTGATCGTTATGGTGGCGCAATATTTCATTGCTCTCAAAAATAAAGATCTTGAATTATATACTTTGATAAGAGAAGGAAACTTAATTTCATTAAAGAAACAAAATTATTCATTTCCATTAATTCCTTAATACCGAGGGATTAATTTATTCGAATTTCGAGTGTATACCATATATTAAGGTTTCAAATATATCTAGAAATTTCACCAAATTTCAAAAGATTTCAGGAAATATCTTCGGGTTTTGTAATGTTCAAGAAATTTTAACATTTCAAACGTATTTTGAAATATTTCAAGAGATTTCTAATCATTTCAAGTGATATCAACAGTTTTCAATGCGTTTCAAAGTATTTCAGGAAATATCATAAAACTTTCAAGGATTTCAATAGATTTTAAAGAATCTTTAGGAATTGTAAAATATTTTAGAATATTTTGGGGATTTTCGAAGAATTTTGTAAGATTTCAGAGCCTACGAAAAGGATTGTAAGGGATTTCACAGGACTTTTATGGATTTCAACTAATGCTAGAAGACTTCATGGGATCTAGAGCGATTTTAACGATTTGCTGAAAGTTTTCAATGGGTTTCAAAATGCTTCACGGGATATTACAAAACTTCCAAAGGTTTCAAGTATATTACAAATTTTTAAGGGATTTCAAGAGATTTCTAGAGACGCTAAAGTATTTTTAAAGATTCCAAGAATTGTCGAAGTACTTCAAAATACTTCAAGGGATTTCACAAGATTTCAATCAATTTCGAATAAATTTTAGCGAATTTAAAGAATTGTAAATGATATGAAAGAATTTCACAAAATATCTATGAATTTTAACCGATTGATGAAGATTTCAAGAGATTTTGAGAGACTTTAGAAGGTTTAAAGCGTTTTTAATCGGTTTCAAAATATTGCAGGGAATATCACAAAAATTTTGAGGGCTTCAATGGATGTCATAGAATTTCTAGGAATTTCAAAGTATTTTCAAAGATTTTAGGGATTTTCGAAGTATTTCAAAGTATTTCAAGAGGTTTTACAGCATTTCAAAAAGGATTGCAAGTAACTTCCAACAATTTTAAGGAATTTCACAGATTTTCTAACAATTTTAAGTGGTTCGAGAATATTTCAAGAGTTTTCCAAGAATCTTTTGTGATTTCGTGGGCTACGAAAGGATTGTAAGGGATTTCACAGGATTTTTATAAATTCCAACAAATTTGAGAAAACTTCAAAGGATTTGAAGAGATTTTGAAGATTTTGTAAAAGTTTTCAATGTTGTTTCAAATTATTTCACGGGATTCCAAGATATTTCTAGAGACCTCAAAGTATTTTGAAAGATTTTTATGATTTTCTAACGATTTCAAAATATTTCAAGAGATTTCACAAGATTTCAAATTATTTCTAAAGATTGGAAGGAGTTTCACAGAACTTCAAGTGATTTCTCAACATTTTAAAGAATTTTAGAGGATTTCTAGGGATTGAAAAATATTTTTAATGATTACAATGGGACTCTGAGGATTCCAAGTAATTTCAACAAGTTTAAAAAATTATGAGGCATTTCAAATGATACCAAGGGATTTTTAAAAAAAATGCAACTTCACGAGCTTTCAAAATTTCGTAATTAATTATGACGAACTATTAAAAATTTTGAAGTTTTGTGAAGTATTTGAAATTATTTTATGGGATTTTATGGGAGTTCAGAGAAATTTATAGAATTTCATGAGCTTTCAGAAGATTTCAAGGCATTTCAAGAAATTTTGAAAGGTTTAAATGTTTTCAGAATATTTCAAGAGATGTCAAACCCTCATTTAATACTAAAAAAATATTTAGTAGTATTGTTTTTATAGGGTTTTTAGCCAGTAAACCATTTGTAGACATTTTCTGATATACTCGTATTGCCGTATTTTAAGTATTAGAATTTATGAGTAAAGTGATTAATTAATTGAAAATACGTATTTTTGACTAATTTAGCCCTTTTCAGTGCAATACAACTTATGGTATTACATGAAATATGAAAATATTCCATGAATAGCTGCTAATGGGAAAAACGTGGCCACAAAAAATATATAATACAGGAAATATTTGTTACATAAGAAATTAAGGAATGTTTAAGATAATGAAGTTAGAAAACGTCCATAAATTACGTAGAGATGATTTTTAAAATTATAGTCCTTTTCTCTTCCTATTGTAAAGATTCGTAAGATTTTGGTGACTTCCCCCCCCCCCTTCTTACGTAAGATTTTATATTGATACTCAATATAACAATTGTAGGTACAATTTCAGAGACAATCTCAATTCTGAAGGGATTTCACAAGATTTTAAGGGACTTCAAGAAGTTAAATCAGATTTCAAAAGATTTAACGGAATCTCAAAGGGTTTCCGAATATTTTAAAGGATTTTAAGGAATTTTGAGAAATTTTAATGGCTTGAAAAAGATTTTAAAGGATATTAAAATTTTTTCAGGGATTTTGGGGCATTCTAAGAAAATTGAGAACGATTTCCGTGGATTACAAAGGATTTGAAAAGATTTTAATGGATTTTAAGAGATTTCGAAATACTTTGAAAGAAATCACGGGATTGTGAAGAATTTCAAGAGATACCGAAGGATTTCGACGGATTCTTAGGAATTCTAAGGATTTAAGAACGATTTCTGCGAATTTCAAAGAATTTAAAGGGATTCCAAAGGATTTTAAGAGATTTCAAAATATGTCAATAAATCACGGGAATTCAGAGGATTTCAAGAGACATTAAGGAATTCGATGGATTTTGAGAGATTTCAAAGGATTCCAAAGTATTTCTACGGATTTTAGAAGATTTCGTAAGTTTCAAAAGATTTAATGGAATTTTAAAGGATTTCCGAATATTATAAAGGATTTTAAGGAATTTTGAGAAATTTTAATGGCTTGAAAAACTTGTTTATGGATTTAAAAATATTTCTAGGAATTTTGAGAAAGTTTGAGGAAATTAAGAACAATTTTCGTGGATCACAAAGGATTTTGAGGGATTCTAATGGATTTCAAGAGATTTGGAAATATTTCAAAACATATCACGGAATTTTAAAGAATTTTAAGGGATACCGATAGATTTCGATGGATTCTTAGGGATTTTAAGGATTTGAGAACAATTTCTGTGGGTAACAAAGAATTTTAAGGAATTGCAAACGATTCTAAGAGATTTCAAAATTTATCAGTAAAATCACGGGGTTTCAAATGATTTCGAGAGATGCTGAAGGAATTCGACGGATTTTAATAGATTTCAAAAGACTTCGAATTATTTCTACGGATATTAGAGGATTTCGTAAGATTTCAGTAGATTTAACGGAATTTCAAAGGATTTCCAAATATTATACTAAATTTTAAAGAATATTGAGAAATTTTAATGGTTTGAAAAAGATTCTCATGTTTTTCAAAATATTCCTAGGAATGTTGAGGGAGTTTAAGGAAACTAAGAACAATTCCCGTGAATTGCAAAGGATTTTAAAGGATTCTAATGGATTTCAAGAGATTTCGAAATATTTCAAAAGGAATCACGGGATTTCAAAGGATTTCAAGAGATGTCGAAGGATTTTGAGGATTTTAAGGATTCAAGAACGATTTTTGCCGAAGACGAAGGATTTTAAGGAATTCTAAGGGATTTTAAGATATCTCAAAACATGTCAAAAAAATCCCGGAATTCGACGGATTCTAAGAGATTTCAAAGTATTTCTATGGATTTTAGAGAAATTCATAAGATTTCAGAAGATGTGGCGAAATTTCAAAGGATTTTCAAATATTATAAAGGTCTTTAAGGAATTTTGAGGAATTTTGGTAGCTTGAAAAAAAAATTTGATGGGATTTTAAAAGATTTCAAGAGATACTGAAGTATTTCGACGGACTTTAGTGATTTGAATTATTCAAGAACAATTTCCGCAGATTTGAGAAGATTTTAAAGAATTCCAAAGGATTTTGAAACATTTCGAAATATTTTCAAAGAAATCACGGGATTTCAAAGGATTTTAAAGGGTTTCAAGTGTTACTGGAGGCTTTCGACGGATTTTTAGGGATTTTAAGGATTTAAGAACGATTTTCGCGGATTACAAAGGATTTTAAGGGATTCTGAAGAAATTTTAAGAAATTTCAATATATTTCAAGAGAATTCACGGGATTTCAAAGAATTTTAAAGGATTTCAAAGATTCCAAAGTATTTCCACGGATTTTCAAGGATTTCGTAAGATTGTTAAGAATTTTAATTGCTTTCTGAACATTTTAAGGTTTTCTAAATCGTTTCAGGGATTTCAAGATATTCAGGAAGATTGTCACGGATTTTGAAGATTTAAATGAATTTTGAAGGCATTTCCAGATTTTAAGGTATCCCGTAATAGTTCGTAATATTTCACGGAATGTCAAGCATTTTCACCGATTTTTAGACATTTTAAAGGATTTTAAAGAATTCTTATAGGATATTGAAGATTTCAATCGATTTTAAGCATTTCAATAGATTTCACGGAGTCTCAAAGAATTTTAAGGGATTTCCAAAATTTTTATAGGATTTCAAGGATTTTGCAGGGAACTCTATCGTTTAGAGGAATTTCAGGAGATTATGGGCGATATCTATGGAATTCGAAGGATTTCAAGGAATCTCATGAACGGTGTACATCAGATTTCAAGAATCGTTAACTCCTCGACCCTATATTTATTGGTCTATGTAATATGAAATATTACATGATAAAAAAGAAATTATAATATAATGTGTATAATATTGCAAAAAGTTATTTTCATAGTCACGACTATTTTCAGTTAACATATTGAAAAAAAATAATAATTAGAAAGAGCAAACTTACTCAAGACCTATTTTGGGGGGGGGGGGGGGGGGGGGGGGGGGGGGGGGGGGGGGGGGGGGGGGGGGGGGGGGGG
>JAUMHM010000048.1:6453568-6482447 GCA_032362435.1 Melikaiella ostensackeni
TGCAGTCGATGGGGAGTACTTTGAAGGGGACAATATCGATTATGATGAATAAACTTGTATTTTTGATTTTAAAAATCAAGTCCTAAAACTTTTTGATCAAGGTGGTATTCGGAAAAACTTTGAAATCCTGTTAATTCTTTTGGAATCTTACGAAATTCTCTCAAATCCGTGGATATACTTTCAAATCTTTGAAATCCTTTAAAGTTCTTCAAAATTCCGTGAATTCTTTGGAAATTTTTCCATATCTCTTGAAATTTTTTTTTGGAATACCTTAAAATCCTTTGCAATCCGCGAAAATCGTTCTTAATTCCTCAAAATCCCTAAAAATCCGTCAAAAGCCTCCGGCAACTCTTGAAATTCTTTCAAATCCTTTGAAATCCGGTAATTTCTTTCAAAATATTTCGAAAATCATCAAAATCCCTTTGGAATTCCTTAAAATCTTTTGTAATCCGCAGAAATCGTTCTTACATCCTTAAAATACATAAAAATCCGCCAAAAGCCTCCGATAACTTTCAAAATCCATTAAAATCTTTTGAATTCTCTTGATTTCTTCTGAAATATTTCGAAATCTCTTAAAAGATATTAGAACTCATTGAAATCCTTTATAATCCACGAAAATTGTTCTTAATTTCCTCAAAATTTCTGAGAAATCCTCAAAATATTTTAAAATCCATTAGAATCTTTCTTAAGCTACTAAAATTTCTTAAAATCTCCAAAAATCTTTTACAATATTTGGAAATCTTTTGAATTTTCGTTCAATCTTTTGAAATCTCATGAAATCTTGTAAAATCCTTAGAAATACTTTTGAATCATTTGAAATCTCTTAAAATCCGACGAAATCTTTCAGTATCTCTCGAAATCCTTTGAAATTCCGTGATTTTTTCTGATATATTTTGAAACCTATTGAAATCCCTTGGAATCCTTCAAAAGCTTCCGTAATTAGTGGAAATCGTTCTTAAATCCTTAAAATCGGTCAAAACACTTCGGTATCTCTTGATATCCTCCAAAATCTCGTCATATCTCAATTTCCTTAAAATACTTCAAAATCCCTTAAAATATTTTGAAATCCATTAAAATATTTTTGAGCCATTAAAATTTCTCAAAATCCCTTAAAATCTTTTCTAATATTCGGAAATTTTTTAAAATTCCGTTAAACCCTTTAAAAAATTTTACGAAATCCTCTAAAATTCGTAGAAATACTTTGAAATCTTTTTAAATCCCTTAAAATCCTTAAAAATCCCTCAAAATTCTTTGTGATCCGCGGAAATCGTTCTTAAATCCTTAAAATTCCTAAGAATCCGTCGAAATCCTGTGCTATCTCTTGAAACTCGTTTCAATCCCGTGATTTCTTCTGAAGTATTCCCTTAAAATTCTTTGCAATCCACGGAAATGGTTAAAATCCCTGAGGAATGGAAATGGTTAGAATCCCTAAAAATATTTTCAAATCCATTAAAATCTTTCTTAAGGATTAAAATTTCTGGAAACCCCTTAAAATCCTTCATAATATTTGGAAATCTTTTGAACTTCCGTTAAATCCTTTGAAATCTTACGAAATCCTCTAAAATCCCCAGAAATACTTCGGAATCTTTTAGAATCTCTCAAAAAAAAGCGAAATCCCTCGGCATCTCTCGAAATCCTTTGAAATTCCGTGATTATTTTTGACATATTTTGAAATCTACTAAATATCCTTGGAATCCCCCAAAAGCTGATGTAACGTGCGGAAATCGTTTTTGAATCCTTAAAATTCCTAAGAATCCGTCAAAATCCTCCGGTATCTCTTGAAATCCTCTAAAATACCGTGATTTTTTAATTTCCTAAAAATCCCTCAAAATCCCTCAAAATATTTTTAAAACTATTAAAATAATTTTCAAGCCATTAAAATTTCTTAAAGTCCCTTAAAATCCTTCAAATATTCGGAAATTCTTCAAAGTTCCGTTAAATCTTTTGCAATTTCACGAGATCCTTTAAAATCCCATAAAATTATTTGTAAACCACGAAAATCGTTCTTCAGTCTTTAAAATTTCTAAGAATCCGTCGCAATCCTTCGGTATCTCTTAAAATTCTTTAAAACCCGTGATTTCTTTTCAAGTATTCCATGAAAATCCTTTGTTATCCACAAAAGTCGTTCTTAATTTCCTCGAAATTCCTCAGAATCCCTAAAAATATTTTAAAATCCATTAAGATCTTTTTTGAGCTATTAGAATTTCTCAAAATCCTCTAAAATCCTTTCTAATATTCGGAAATCTTTTGAAATGCCGTTAAATGTTTTAAAATCTGATTAAACTCCTTCAAGTTCCTCAAAGTCTTGTGAAATCCATTGAAAGAATTGAAATCCTCTCTGAAATTGTACTAAGTAATTCCTTCAAATTCTCAAAATCTTTTAAAATCACTTGAAATCTGTGAAAACTCACCTAATCTCTTGGAATTGTTTGAAATATCCTAAGACATTTGTACTACGTAAGAAGGAGGGGGGACGATCACCAAAATCTTACGAATCCTTATCGTAGGGTAGAGAGGGTCTCAAATTTTATAAATCATCCTTACGTAATTAATGGACGTCCAGTTATAAAGCTAATGTACAGAGAGCGGACGAGCCCAGTCTGAAGTTGCGCACCGAGTCTAAGCTCGGCTGCCTCGTTGCGGATACCGCCGCATGGGAGAAAATGGTGGGAGAGTGCGCACGAACATTTGAATGTCAGTGACTGTGATTGCGGACAGCACTGTGCCCAGCGCGCGCTCTCCCACCACTTCCCCCCATGCGGCGATTCTCCACAACGAGGGAGCCGACCCTAGGCTCGGTGCGCAACTTCAGACTGGGCTCATCCACTCTCTGCTAATGTAATACTAGATCCTATAGTATCGAATAATTTGCCTGTAACTGAGATTAACGTCATTGCTTCTTATTTATGGAAGCTCGGTTTATTGGCATGCTCTTAGCCTCTGTACGTCGTAAATGGTCAAATTAATTGGAACAGACGATTATTGGTAGGCTCGATACTCTCCTAGTAATCCGGTAGTCATTACGTTATTTTTGAAGAACAAAATTTTATAAAATCATCTTCGGAAAGTTCATGGAAAAAGAAAACATTTATATTTCTACCAATTTTTCACACGATGAATCGTTTTCAGTTTAGAGCGTTACAAATAATTAAATTTGCACTAAAATTGACATATTTGCGGCTGCATATTTGGCACCTGTTGAACTGAAAAATTTCGTGAAAAATGTAAATTATTTTTCAGAATATTCAATCTACGATTAAAAAGAAACTTTCTGACGGAACTAAAACTTTTGTTAATGTATAATTGTCAAAAATGATACTTTTATAACAACTACGTGGACAATTTTTTGAACTTCCTAATAAAAGACTATGTACAAGGTCGATGCTATAACCTTTGTAAAAATATTTGGGGAAATTACCCTGATTGAAAATACTTCTATTACTTTGCAAAAATCTTAATCTTTTTTTTTAAACATTTTTTATAGAAAAATACGTATATTTTATATAGCTATCGTTTGAAAACGTGTTTCTCAAATTAGATGAGAAAGAAAAACTTTGCTTTTATAGATTCTCATTTAAATCAAACCATGTGTTAACTATGGCCTATTGTTTCCTAATATTCTACGCTTTTCTTTTCCAGAAGGAAAATCTTTCTTCTGTGAGACATTTTTTCGTCTTACAAGATTTTTCGAAAATATTGCTGTCAACCATTTTTCTATAATGGAAAACCTGATTTCTGGTACAGTTTCTAGGTTTTATATAAAACATCTTTGAACTGAATTGAAAACAAGAAAAGAATCGAAAATCTTAACTGTAAAATTGCAACTGACACAGACCAAAGATTATTTTGCAATTATTTGTTTATAAGGCCGTAATTAAAAAATAGTTCGAATTAAGAGAAATTTTAAAAGAGAAAAAAGTTTTTCTTTGTGTCTGACTCAAGCAACGCGAATAAAAAGAGCAGATTCGTTAAATCTAGGTTTTAGTTGATAAAAATTCTTATTAACAAAACAATGATGTTTCCGTAGTGTAACAGAGAGAAAACATTATCAGGAAGCTACCACAAAAATAACCGAACAAAAATAGAAAATCTTGACTGTAAAATTGCAGCTGGCACAGGCCAAAGATTATTTTGCAATTAATTATTTATAAGGACATAGTTAACAAATGGTTTGAATTGAAAGAAAATCTATAAAAGAAAAAGTTTTTCTTTTTCGTCTAATTTAAGAAACATTTGTAAAAACGAAAGCTATATCAAATGTACGTATTTGTTCATAAAAATTGTTATTAACGAAAAAAATTATTGAGATCCGTGCGAAGTAACAGAAATATTTGTAATCATGGTAATTTCCCTAAGATTTTTTACAAACGTTATGGCATCGACCTTGTACATAAAGTCTTTTATTAAGAAATTCCAAAAGTTGTACACGTAGTTATTGAAAAAGGAACATTTTTATTACATACATATTGACAAAAGTTTTACTTCCGTCAAAACATTCTTTCTTCTTCGTGGAACAAATGTCTTGAAAATGATTTACATTTTAAATGAAATTTTTCGGTCCAATAGGTGCCAAGATATGAAGCCGCAAATATGTCAATTTTAGTGCAAATTCAACTGTTTATAACGCTCTAGCTTGAAAACGGTTCGTTGTATAAAAAACTTAACATAAAAGTTTTGTTTTTCCATGAAGTTTCCGAAAATATTTTTATAATTTTTTTTCCTTAAAAATAACGTAATTTTCAAAAAAAAATTAAATTCTTGCATTAGATTTCAAAAAAGTAACCTTGATATTCATGATAAGGGAACTCTTGCGGACTTTTTAAGCCAAATTTACTACGTCGACCTTTTACTACATACAGAAGTGTTACTGGCTACTGGATTATAGGGGGTGCAACCAAGGGATAATAATTTCCTGTCACGAGAGGTAATGATGCTCACTTACAGGGAAAAGATTCTGCAGATTGTCTTATGTGGCGAATCACTGGAGGTAATGTTGGAAAATTAGGGGAGCGACCTAGTTGACTTGAAAGTATGATAAATTCAATTATACTCCACCATTGAAGGTATTTTTACTCCCGATTAAACTGAACTACTCAACAAAATTGAGGGGAGAGTTTCCCTCGCCTGATAGGTGAAATGCCCTCTTAATTCGTACATTCCTAAATGATAGAATCCTCTGTTGATCTTATTTTTGATGGATATTAATGATACGAGGATTGTTTAATAAGTCTGGTGAAATAGCAAGTAAAATTTTCTTCAAGTTTACCTTTATTTCTTAACATAGTCTCCTCCGAGGGATACACATTCAGTCCAGCGAGATTCCAATTTTTTCGTCCGTTCAGAAGAGTAAGGTTTTTCAAGGTCTGCAAATACGCATTTACGACATCAATTACTTCTTCATTGGACGAAAATCTCTTCTCACCGAGCCAAGTCTTCAAGTTGGGGAACAGGAAGAAGTCGCACGGAGCCAAGTTTGGAGAATAGGGTGGATGAGGAAACAATTCGAAGTCCAGTTCATGTATTTTTTCCATTGCGATTGCGGAGGTGTGAGCCGGTGCGTTGTCGTGATGAAACAGCACTTTTTTGTGGGCCAATCATAGCTATTCTTTTTGTAGCTCGGCTCTCAAACGGCCCAATAATAATGGATGGTACGTTTCTGTTATATTTTTATCCTTCTCCAAGTAATTAATGAGGATGAATCCTTGAAAATCCCAAAATACTGTGGCCATCACCTTCCTAGCTAACAAAACAGTCTTCGCCTTCTTTGGTACACCTTCACCAGGCAGTACCCACTGCTTTGACTGCTGCTTTGTCTCGGATGTATAGTGGTGGATCCATGTTTCGTCCACAGTCATGCATCGATGCATAAAGTCCTTACCTTAATTATCAAACGAACCTGGTATTGTTCAGAAATATATCATTTAGGAATAAATTCCGTTGTAGATTCTTTTCGGAATTTTTTTTCATAACATTTGCTTACCCCTGAATTCACCTTCCAAATTTTATTCAGAACATACGTTTTCATTCGCGATGGTGAGTAACAAAGTTCCAGACGATAAATTCAGTCGAGCATCTCACAAGGTAATCCTATTGCTGACTAAGCTGGGACGACAGCGTCGACAAAAATGCTTTTGACATAAATTAAGATGAATTTGATCCACTCTTTACTCCAGGGCTACTTTTTCATAAAACAGAAAGTTATCCTCCGAATCTAGGGTAGATGGTCAAGCAGACCTACAACGTAACTCATAATTGATTTTGGGAAGGACGTGAAGAATATACACGATTAATCATCAATTTATATAAAAAAAATTCCGAACTATTCAATTCAGAACATTTATTCTGCAAATTCATAGTTATTTAAGTTTGAATGCCTAGCTCTTGCTAATTTTCATTTTTATGGCATTAATTTCAAGAACTTTTTAATTATTCAATTATTCAGAAAATTATTTTTGTAAATTGGGTCTTCTTTGACATTTCAAATAATACACTATTGTTGAAAATTATCTACAAGGCTAGCGCGAGGGGCATTGAAAATCACTGGTGACTTTAAAACACGATAACCCGGTCGGAAATGAAGTTAAACATTTTTTAACGGTTGGGAAACTCATGAAAATCCCCGTCGAATGATCCCTAGTAGAGATATTTTTATGTTTTTAAAAAAGATATATCACGTGAGAAGTTTTTTTAAAAAATTCAAAAAGTTCGTACCTCGAATTAAACTTGTGTCATGATCTAAGAAAGTTGTAGGCAAAACTTGAATCTTACAAGGCGCAATTTTTGAGATCGTATCTTTAATTCAAGTCAACAAAACTTGAAGAATCTTGACGGGTTCTTGCGATATGACTGAAAATGTCCAAGCGTGTCTGCGTCGAGTTTCAGTCGGCTTAACAGCGAGGCCTGCGGACAGCGATGATCGCCGACAGAAACTCAATTCTAACATGCTTGGACATTTTTAGTCGTATCTCGGTAACCCGTGAAGATTTTTTCAGGTTTTATCGGCTTAAATTACAGATAAGATTCAAAGAATTACGTTCTCTAAATTTCATATTTTTTCCATAACTTTTCCAAGTCATGGCACAAGTAGAAATTGAGGTACAAAATCCGAGAAATTCTTGACGATCACCGCTATCGCGGCAGACAGCGGTCATCGCCGACTGAAACTCGAAATAGACACGCTTGGACATTTTTAGTGATATCTCGGGAACCCGTAAAGATTTTTCAAGTTTTATTAGCTTAAATTAAAGATAATATTTCAAAGATCTCGTCCTGTAAATTTCAAGGTTTTGCTACAATTCTTCTGAGTCGTGACACGAGTTGAAATCGAGGTAAAAGTGAGAGAATTTCTTAAATTAAAAAAAAAGATCTCACGTGATATATCCCCTTCAAAAAATCAAAAGTATATCTACTGGGTGTCATTTATCGTAGAATTTCACAACCTTTGCAACCATTTTTGTTTTAATGTCCAGCCTCATATCCGATGAAGTTACTATATCATGTTTCAAAATCATCAGTGATTTCTAATAGCGCTCGCGCTAACCGTGCAAATAATTTCTACGGTGATGTGGCTACAGAAAATTTTTAGACAAAATGTTGATTTATTCGCGCTGAAAATTTGAATATTGTAAGAAGACTAGTTTTTTTTGTTTATTAAATATCTTAGCTCTAGCATACGTTTTTATTTACTCGAGTCTCTAGGCTCCGTTTTTATTATAGGTGATTTAATGTTTAGTAAAATAGAAAACTGTTTTCTTCCCTGAAGTTCGTAAAAGTAGATCCCACTATCGGAGAAAACCATTTTAGAAAAAGAGCATAAAACTCTAAAGCTACGATAAACTTAGCGAAATCCGAATCATCTATCTTTTTTTAAAACTTGCACACCCGCTGCGAAAAGTAGGACTTTTTTACGAGGCCGATAAAGTAATTACGGCCCCCGTGTCGTAAAACTTCAAACAAAATAAGATAAACCAGTTATGAGGGCGTAACGTGAAACACACATTTTATAAAATGGAGGAGCAGCTGTGTAAAATTTGTTTTTGAGCAAAAAACACTTTTCTCAGAAATTCTTCCAAAACTGCCCAAGTAACCCGAAAAAAGCATGTTTTTCTTGATTTACTTCAAAATTATCGGTTGTACTGAAAAATCGTTCGAATCAAAGTTGTAGATCTCTGTGAAGTACATTTTTGTTGTTGCATTAATTTCTTCATTGAAATGACCCTTCACGAAAAAAGGCGAAAAAATTATGAAAAAGTCTACCAAGTTCTTTTGATATTTTTCAAAATCAGTGGACATTTTTAATTTGACTTATAGTAGAATCACCTAGCTTCGAACATTGGCCTAAAATTTGGACACCCAAATTTTTTACTTTCACATAATCAAATAGTATAAAAGCAACAAAAACTTTGACGTCCAAAGTTGAAAATGACGTAAGAGGGCAATTTTCTTTTCCAAAAATAAGTATAAATCCAAGAAAAATAGGTGTCCAAAGTTTGGCTCAGTGTCCGAAGTTAGGTGATTCTACGGTACAAGTGGACTCCATTAAAAATATGAATCACCATTTTTGAAAACTAAAAACGCTAATTGAGTAGCTTTTATTTCTTATCCAAAATTTCAAAAGAATTAATTTTAAAATGATCAAATTAATTTTTTTCCAACACCTGGTGGAAATTTTTTTTAAATAAGTACGAAAAACTGAAATCATTTTTACAGGAAAATACAAATAAATACAATAAATTACAATGAAAATTAAAGGGAGTTAGAACTTTTGTCTATTATTTGGACGAATTATGTACTTTTTTGAATTTTTTTATTTATTGTTGTACATTTTTTTGTAGTTTATTGTAGAATATTAGGGTGCAATAATCTCTAAAAAATAGAAAAAGTTTAAATTTCAGAGCTTGAAGTTAGACTTAACTTTTTCGATTTGATAAAGATTATTTCATATGAATATTTGTCATCACAGGTCCAAAACAAAATAAATATTCTGACGCAAAAACTGTAAATTCTTGTATACTTGCTCTGTCGTACTTCATGTTAAAAATTTTCCACCTGGAATTGAAAAAAAAAATTAATTTTTTTAAATTAATTTTTGTGAAATTTTGGATAATAAACAAAAACTACCCAATTGGGCTTGTTAAGGGTTGAAAATGGTAATTTGTTCCTTTTCATAGAGTCTACTATTGAGTCAAATTAAAAATGCTCACTGATTTTAATAAATATTGAAAACAATTTTCGATTTTTTTCACGCTTTTTTTCGATTTTTGGTGGTTTGTATCTCCAAGCAGGGGCTACGAAATGGTTTCGGTCGAGTGTCCGTCCGTCGTATAAATAAGGGGAAGTGAGGGGAAGTGTAGGGAGGGAGGAGCGATGAAGTTGGTGGAATCAGAGGAAAATTAGGGGAAATGAGGGATGGGTTATTTCGAGGGGGGTAATAAGGAGGTGGGAAAATTATGGAAGGGGTGGTGATAGTTATTTAGGGGTTGGTTTTTGGTGGGAAGGGGGAAAGGGGAACCATGAGTATGGAAATAAAGGTAGGTGAAGTGATGGGTTATGAGGGGGGGAGTGGAAGTGAGGGGAAATGAGGGAAATCTAAGTGTATGGGGGAGATGAGTTGACGGCAAGGGTAATGAGAGGAAATGAAAGGAACTGGGAGATGGTAAGGGTGGATTGGGGAAGGGAGAATTTTAGCATTTTAAATGCTATATTAAATAGGCTACCAAACCCTTTTTTGTAGACACATGTCGCCTACTTTTACTAATTTCTCCCAAGCAGGGTTTTTTCCATGAACAAAATTAATGAGACAAAGAAGATGTATTCCATAAAGATCTACAACTTTCATTAAAACAATTTTTCAGTACGACCTTTAATTCAGAAATCAATCGAGATAATATGTTTCTTGGGTTTTCTGGACAATATTGGCAGAGTTTCCCTAAAGATTTTTTTTCATCTAGTCCAAATTTTACACAATTACTTTATGGGTAGAAAGAAAAAGAAAAGGACCTTAGGATCATTCCTAAGGTCCTTTTCTGTAATTTGTATTTTACGTTACGCCCTAGCAGTTATTTTATTGAGAATATTCTTTTAAAACTATAATGTACGTTCCTTTCATATTTAAAAATGATATAACATTATTACCATCAATGTAGACTCTTGAAAGTCTTTAGAAGGACTTCAGAAGTATTTTCATGAATAAATTGAATATTCTCTATGGTATAACAAGAATTGGGAGGGATAATCCTTAAGAGGAAAAATTAGGGGATAAAAAATGTGCACTGAAAAAGAGACAATGTAAGTAATCTTGGGAGCTGAACTCGATCGATACAAGTATCGAATTCAGCAAACCCTCTGATCATCAGTCTTGCTCATGAAAAACCGGTTCGGCACGATTCAATAACTCTCTCATGCCAATCTGCCTATCCCCATGGGAGGTCTGAACTCGCATCAAATGGTTATGTGCTACACAAGAGTGTGCTCTTTCGCTCAAATAGATAGTGCTGCTTAGCAAAGTATTCATTCGCTACTGCAATAATTCATTTCGAATAGACAAACGTTATTACCGCATAATTACTTTTATATTTTTCAACCTGAGGCTAATGAAACTTTTACGCCTTATCTTCTCTTTCATAATAGCACTATGCGCCAATTGAATGGGTTCTGCATCAATCATTTCTTCCTGCTAAATTTTTTACAGATATTTACGAACAATCAATGGAGTGTTTTTTATAATAATAAAAGAAAGCAGGGGGAGATGACAGAGAAGGAAGAGAAAAAGACAGAAGAAGAAGAGGCGGAGAATGGAGAAGAGGAGTCAAGTCAAAAGGAGTATTTTATAATAAAGAAGAGTATTTCGTTGCTACCTGCTTGATCGCGAATCAGTCAGCAGTTTTGCCTTTCTGAATGTTTGTATAAACATTTTCTAGAGACGATAATCTTCACACCATCCCAAGACAAAGGATTCCGATGCGTGAGGTTGACATCGGCGATGGCGACTAGCAGGGAATCGGTAGTTTTGACGACACAATTGACTAAAGACGATACAGCTTTTTAGAAGGTTCGACTGCAGATACAGTCATGTGACGTTTCTATATGTGGACTGTTTTTTATTGTACAGAATATTTCTTATATTTTGTAATTCAACCATTATACTTTTTTGTAATGAAACTTAACGCTACACAAGAGACAATGTCGAGAATAATGGGGAAGATCAGTAGGAAGAAAAGAGGAGAAATGCTCCTATAATGTTATCGGATGAAAAAGTAAGTGAATTAATACAATTTTTTTTAAATTGGTTTGTATATTGAATTTTTTCTAATCTTATAATTTGTACAGATGTTTTTGGTTTTAAATTTATTCAATATATTTTTCAGTCTACTATGTATTTGTTTTTTCAAATATTCTGTTAATATCACTAAAATTTCATCCTGGTATTTATATAAAAATAAGTTTGCTAAAACGGATTTGCACATCTTGAGGTAAAAGAAATGATACCCTCGTCACCAATGAAAAATGGTTCTCAGAAGAAGATGCCGTATACAAATTATATGCATTCTTGAATTATGACCATTAAGTACTGCATTAATAATTTTTTAGACTAGGTTTTTGTTTCTGATTGTTAATATCTTTATGAATTTTATATTTGGAGGTAAAAATATTTTTCTTATCTTATGAATGTGTCTATGGACTAATTTCTGAATCTTGATATTTGGGGCTAGAATTTTGTGAATAGTATTTCTGAAATATGATGACATTCTTCAAACATGTGGTTTTTACGAGGGGTAGACTGGGCGATACAGTCGTTAAAAAGCAACTGTTTCGTTTTTCCTACAAGTGGTTTGAAATGAGTTTCCTAAATATGAGATTTTCTCAGAGGTCTCTTGTTAATAGATTTAATGCTTTCACGATGAATCATTATAATAAAAGGAAGTGTTTCGGATTTCAATCGTACGCAGGGTCCGATATTGATCTGTGTTTTTCCCCCCTTCCCTCCAATTTTCAAGGTTGTAAGACCCTCAGCACGACAGTAACCTTTCTTCGAAGTTGACCGTCTACCTGAGCTCCGCCGAAATTATGTTGAGTGTGTAATTCGGACAGCGCATCAACGTGAAGTTTCTTGTGACTCTCGGAAAATCTGCTACGGAAGCGTAAGATTTGTTAAAGAAAGTTTATGGTGATGAGTGTCTATCTCGTACTCAATTTTTCAATTCGTTCAAAAAATTTAAGCGGGGAAGGGAAGCTTAGCTAAACCAAGCTTAGCCATCTACTCATATCTTTTCTTTGGAGCAAAAAATCCTGGAACAATCAACTCGAGGCACTTTGTCTTTATTTACACTCGAGACCTGCTGACGAGAAAAAATGTACCTGTCCCATCCATGAAATCTCTCGAGCACGTAGTTCATTTCATAGCAGAGTGCTTCCTCTCTTTGTTTTGAACCATTTTCAGTTGTTGCTGAAAAGTCGTTCGGTTTGATTCAAAATAAGCTCTCGCTACGAGAAATTCTGTCTGCGAATTATTAAACATAAAGGTAAAATATTGCAGACGAGTCTGTCCAAAGGTGGTGGGCGAGGTTCAAGAACCGCAACGTGAGAAAAATTTTAACCATTCACTGAATCCGATTACCCACTCCGTCGGAAAATAGAGTGGCTTTTATATTCACACTATGTGAAAATCTTTTCCCGCATGAGCTTCAACAAACTTTAGAATTTCAAAAATGTTTTCAGAAGATTCAAAATTTATGCAGCAAAAATTATTGAATAAAATGAAACGGTACGCGTGCATTTCCTTTAGAATACTGTATTTTTTGAATAAATTGACTCTTATAATCTACTAATTCTATCTGTCCACATTGAAGCTTATATGTTTCAGCTCGCTTATCGCTTCTTTTTATTTTGCAATTTTTTCGGTCAACCAGTTCGAAAGTCATGAGTTAATTTGACATTTTGAAAAATTACCTTCCCGCTTAAAGTTGTTTCCATTGATTGGATATTCTTTAGTTTAAACTTGAATAACGATTGTCATTATGTAAGACATATTATAACAGTTATGAGCTGACTTTAGGATCATTCAAAGTTAGCTGAAATAATTTAGAAAGTGCTCAAATTGAAATTAAAATTTTTTATGTCAGAAATAATGAAAGAAAAACTTGATTTTTTATCAATTAAAACTAATTTTTTTCACAAGAGATCTGAACTGAAGAAAGAATTTTATTTCTGAATTAATTTCTGTTAGTAAACTCCTTTTGTATGAAGAGATACAGGTAGAAAAAAATTGCAATACTTTTATACAGTTTTCAGAACTCTCACATTACACAACTTCAAATTAGATGTATGTCTGAAATTTAAACATTTTATTTCAAAAATGCTCAAAATCAAATAATATAAATTTCAGATTTTCGTAATAAGGCAATTTCGCATTCAAACCTTTTAAATTAAACAATATTTAAGTTATAAATTGTGAATGTAAGTTCTTCAAGTATGAAGAATCGTTTATTGCAGATTTTTTAACCGTAACTACTCGTAACTTAACAATAGGTTTTTGACTGTAGAAGGAAAGCGGAACGATTCTCTGAGACTTTCAGATTTTATGATTCTGAATGATAATCGTCATTTTAATTTCCACTTATATATATGAATGAATGAACATAACATATTCTACAAAATTGAAAAAGTAAATTTAAGCTATTTCATTTCACGGCACTTTTTTAAAAATTATTCAGTTTTAATGAAAGTTTAAAATCATTAAATGTTAAACGCTTCATAGATTTGGTTGTTGCGTTTCAAGTTTTTCTAATTAGAAATACATAAATTATTTTGTATCATCACCAATTCCATTAACTAGATTAGTTCTATCAAAGCTTTGAATAGAAAAAATTAATTTCAATAATAAATAAAAAACAATACTAATAATAATAGCGATATAATTTAAATAATAAATCAATTTTGAAATATTTGAGGGTATTTTAAAAGATCACAAGAAGTTTTTAATATATTTCAATAATTTGAAGAGATTTCAAAGGATTTTAAAGGTTTGAGGGTATTTTCGAAAATTCCGAGGAATTTTTAAAAGTTTTAAAAAGTTTTAGTTGGCTTCGAAAGATTTCAAAGAATTTGAAATATTTGAGGGTATTTAAAAAATTTTTCAATATCCAAACCAAAAATTTTGAAGAGTTTCAAAAATTGATTTTCAAGGTTCTGGCAAATGATAAAAAGAATGAAACTTAAAAATTTATAGGACTTTTTGAATTTTCAAAAAATAGTAAAAATAATTCTTTCTAACACATTAAGAAATCTCAATCGAAATTTTCAGTATTTATATTTGAGTCTCATCCTCATGAATACTCGGTAGTACCGCAATTATGCACAAGGTGTCGCCACAATCTTCAGCCCAAGAATAAGAAACTTCTGCCCATGGTGTTTCCCTTCTCCTGCACAGCCCAACTCGTCATAAACGTTTTTGTGCGCATCAACGCCACATCTTCGCTATTCGTTTAAGTACGGTATTTTTTTGACTTATAAGTGTTTTCAAGTGTTTTCAAGTGGAGAAGTTTCGTTAATTAACAATGGGAAGACATTTCAAAAGAAAGAGGAGTCATCGAGAGGATGAGATCGAGGAATTCTACAGGAAAGTGAGAAAGTTGGCAAGGGGACGCCGTCGCCGCTCGCATAGTTTTTCAACGGATTATAGCTCGGACGCCGATTACAGTCGTCACAGAAAATATTATGAGCTAGATGATGATTATGAGTCCAGACATGATGATTCTTATGAGAGAAGCAAAAAATCAAGTAAGTGTAGATATTTTCTTTTTGGCAGCAGGCTCCTTATTTGTAATGAGATGCGCTGCGCAGTATGACGGTACGCTACATGGTTTGCTATGCGATTAGCTTGGAATTTATTTTTGCACCGTTGGCAACACGGATGCACATAACCTCTTTATGATGATTGTTTCAGAATCAAGAGGCTCTTGGGATAATTTGTCGGATGACAGCTTCGATATTGATAACTCAGTCGGTACAAAAGATCCGATTGGTAAAGATATATCTGTCGATAAATGTGACTCTGTCGATGTTGACGACAAAACTGATAACGATGATGGTGGAATATCACCTCCGAAAATATAGTAGATAAACAGGCGAAGGAGCAGAAGATTGCGGAGGCTCAGGATGCTGCTTTAGATGAGGAAACAGTAAAGCTACTCGGAGAGAAGGCTGTTTCTCCCGAAAAAAACTATTTTCTGGCACTCGGAGCTTTCGACTCGAGTAGCACTTTGGGTGCGAGAAGGCCTAAAGAAGGACGAGAAGGCGGAATTGCTGGTCGAATATCCCCGTAAGCGTAAGGGAAGCGTGCTATTGGAGTCACCAAAGCTCAATCCGGAGATTAAAGCTACGGTTATTGATTCAGTAAAGAAGCGTGACAAATATTTTGTCTCTAATCAGAATGTTGTTGGTTTTTCTATTTCGGCGATTGGGTCAGGGCTCGCGATTTTGCTTGTCAAATCGGAGCTATCTAAAGAGGATCGTGAGCTGTTGATCAAGTATCAGTTGGATGCAGCTAAACTCATGTCTGAAGCTCATCATCAGTCAACTAAAGCAAGCAAAGCTTTTATTTATCCGAGTTTGGATAAAAAAGCCAAAGCCTTGCTAGAAAAGGCTCCAGCAGATGACTGTTTGTTTCGATCAAGTCTTTCAGAAAATCTGAAAACGGCTGAATCTATGGAAAGAGTAGGATTGACGCTAAGGCCATTAGCTCCAGCAAAAAAGGCGCAATCACATCCATCCTCGTCGGGAAACTGGCGGGGCCCGTCTGCGAGAGCTCGGGGACAATCTCAGTCGGGCAAGCCAAGGAATTTCTACCAGAACCAGAGCCAACTATCCAGAGCTCAGCCGGACCAATCGCAGGGCCCTCAGAGAAACCTGGGACAAGCTCGTTTTCGAGGAGGATTTCAGAACCCCCCTCAGAAGTCTTGAAGGTAAGAAAGATAGCTGGACGACTGAAGATGTTTGTGAAAGCTTGGTCCGGTATTACGTCGAATAGTTTTGTGTTAGATGTTATTAAGGATTACAAGTTAAATTTCCCAAGCAAACCGCATCAGTTTCTCCTGCCTCCAGAGAAGCCAATCGGGGCTAAAAAACTAAGAGATTATTATTATTACTTTCTAGTTGACAAGCCCAATGGCTCAAAAAGATTTGTCCTGAATTTAAGGAAGCATTAATAAGTTCATGTCAACAGAGCATTTTGAATTAGAGGATATTCGTACAGCGATCAAGCTTTTATCCAGTGGAATGTTTCTGGCTAAGCTAGACTTACAGGACGCGTATTTTATGACAAGCATTCATCCTGAAAGCAAAAAATTTCTTATATTTTGTTGGAGAGGGCAATTGTCCGAATTTTTGTGTATTCCATTCGGATTATGCACGGCTCCTTTCATGTTCACGAAAATCATGAAGACGGTAACGAATTATTTGAGAGAACAGGGATAGTTCTCGGTAGTATATTTGGATGATTGGTTATGTTTAGGTCCTGATTTTGAAACGTGCCGGAAAAATTTGTTGCAAACTATGGAGTTGTTGGAATCTTTGGGTTTCATAGATGATCATGAGAAGAGCATACTCACCCCTGACAACAAATGTGAATTTTTGGGGATTATCTTAAATACATTAGACTTAACGGTAGAGCTTTCGGATAAGAAGCGAAAAAATATTTCAGGGTTGGTTCGACTGTTTAAATTTAAGAAAATGTGTAAAATTCGAAACTTCGCACAGTTTATGGGTAGCATAACAGCGTGTTGCCTTGCCGTGGAATACGGCTGGTTATACGCTAAGCTCTTTGAACGCCATCGATATCTGGCGCTCATAAAAAGTAACAATAATTATGATGCAAAAATGTCATTGTCAGGAGCACTTCAGGAAGACTTTGCTTGGTGGGAGAGTAAGATTGGACAGGCGGTTAATCCGATTAGAACTTTTAATTTTAAAAGGGAGATTTCTTCGGACGCCTCTTTGTCAGGATGGGGTGCTTTTTGCGACGGAGAGTTAGTTCACGGGTTTTGGAAGGAAGCAGAGAGTAGTTCGCACACAAATTACCTGGAGCTTACGGCCGCGTTCTTAGCATTGATGTGTTTTGCCAAAGATCTCGAAGGATTAAGATCCTTCTTAGAATTGATAATACAACAGCGATTGCGTATATTAATCGAATGGGTGGGATACAGTTCCCTAAGCTGAATCAGATTGCGGGAGATATTTGACAATGGTGTGAGATCAGGAGATTATGGGCTTATGCATCTTATATCGCATCCAGAGAAAATACAGAGGCTGATAAAGGATCGCGAGTAATGCAAAGTGTCAAAAGTTTTTCTCGTGGCATCATGATCCGGAGGCGGTTGGCATCGATGCGTTTACTTTAGATTGGAGTCACCTAAATTTTTACGTTTTCTCACCTTTCGCAATGATTTTACGGGTGATTGAGAAAATCAAAGCGGACCAAGCGCAGGGAATGATTATTGTACCAGACTGGCATACGCAGCCCTGGTTCCCACTGTTTAAGTCTATGTTAGTAGAAGCTCCAATCTTTCTTCAACTATCACCTGATTTACTTTTATCGCCCGATAGATCACAGCAGCACCCGCTCACCAGAAAACTGACTCTGACTGGCGATTGCGAAATTATATCCTTTGGGTTCCTTAAAGCTGGCAGATTTAACGGACAGACTTGTTGTTCTTTTAGCTTTAGGAACGGCTCATAGGGTTCAAACACTGGCCTTAATGAAGCTCAGTAATGTTTCCAAAAATTCTAACGGTTTTGAAATTAAGATAAACGATTTGATTGAGACTTCCCGTCCAGGGGCCACTCAGCCTCCTTTATTAATACCTAGGTTTGAAGAAAATCCTAAACTCTGTATTTCTAGCACGTTAGAGCGTTACTTGGCGGTTACTCAACCGCTGCGTGGAAATGTTGATGAATTGTTGTCAACAATTAGGAAGCCTCATAAGGCTGCAGGCTCGCAAACCATCAGTAGATGGATCCGACCTTTTTCAATGCGTAGTGGAATAAGTAAGAAGTTTAGTGCGCATAGTATGCGACATGCGGCTACGTCTGCGGCTTTTAAAAAAGGGGTCGATTTAAGTGTAATTAAAAACACGGCTCGGTGGTCTCCAGAGTCTAACGTTTTTGCTCAGTTCTATAACAGACCTATTGATAAGAATAGGAATACTTTTGCCAAGGTAATCATTTCATAAAATAATAATACAAAGATGTTAATGGCATTATAAGATTATACTTTCATAAGTAAATAAAGTATTGAATTCCGTCTTTTGAAAGGCGTCGAAGAATTATTTAGTAACGTAGCTAAACATCTACTGAGTAATCATGAGAACAAGACTCAAATATAATCGATCGATCAAACGAACTTACCTGTTGTGAAGTTCGATCGAAACTATGTGTAGAGTCTCGTTCGAAATGATTATGGTCCTCCCTAAAAAATGTATTTCATAGAGTGAAATCCGGGTCATCATTTTACCCTACCCTTATTTGGTTAATGGAGAACTATAAACGATATGACAAGTTGGGCTGTGTAGGAGAAGGGAAACACCACGGGCAGAAGGTTTTTATTCTTGAGCTGAAGATTGTGGCGACACCGTGTGCATAATAGCGGTACTACCGAGTAATCATTTCGAACGAGACTCTACATATAATTTCGATTGAACTTCACAACAGGTAAGTTCGTTTGATCGATCAAATATTAAATACATTTAGAAAGTGACCTCATGAAATTTTTCTATTAAACTAAAATTCAAGTAAGAGTTACAAGATTTGCGAATGATCTTCATGACATTTTTCGATTGAACACAAAATGAATAAGTTCTAGAATTCAACAAATTTGAAAAAACTTTCAAAACCTAGCTTCTAACAGATCCACAAATTTGAGCGCAGTTTTTAGTATGTAGACGTAAAAATAGTTCTTCCTTAAATATACATTCCATACAATATTTAATTAATGCAAACATTTATCCAAATTTAAACAAACTTCTTTCTCTTAATTTTTCTTATTTTTTCTGTGTTATCTTATTTTTTAAACAGGTTTAAAACTTATTAAATGGAAAAATAATTATCAATTTCGCTTTATCATCCTTAAAATTTTTACGATTCCGATTGAAAAAGTTGGCCGGTATCTGTTTTTTCATGAAAATAAGCATTCAGTGATTTTTTTAAGGATATAATCTGTTATTATAATTTTGTAACTTTTTTAATATCACTTTTGAAAAAATTTAACTACCACAGTTTGGATAGGGGTTTTTATTGCCTTTTCAATGATCCATGAGCAGTAAAAAATATTTGACCTTCCTCTAAGCACTTGTTTTCATGAATAAAAAGTAATAATTTCACGTTTTTATTTTAAAATTATTAAATTAAAGAATTTTGATCAAAAATTTGATCACACCTCCAGGTTTAACTTTAAAATGTTCATAGTTACATAAATCTTTCAGTTTCACTTGGTTTTACTTCGTACATTTAAAAATGTAAAAATCGATATCTGCTGTTTTCAGTCCTTAGACAGTTTCAAATTAATAGCATTCGAAATTAAACAATTTTGATTTCGTAATATTAGACGATTTCTGGACGTTTAAAATTCAATAATTTCTCAAATTTCAATTTTACACGTAAGTTGTGAGACATTTAATGCTCATAATACTTACGTCAGTAGTCAGTTTGTTTATACTATAGGGTAGATAATAAAAATTGTCACTGTGAGTGAAAATTTTGATTAATTAATAAATAGGGGAATTGTGCAGGAATGTTTTAATTCCTAAGTATTATAAGTAATTTTCAAATGAAGATGCTTTAAAATTTCCTATAAATACGTGAATGTTTTAAAAGTATCGATAGGTTGATATTAATGTTGTATTCCATCTAGAAAAGTTTGTTCTTGAATGTCTCCCGGTATTATCAGAAAATTAAAATAAAAATAAAATAGTTTGATAACCTCCAAAATATATTTGAAGAATGGTCCCGAAATGGTTATATTTATAAGGCTCAAAAATTTCTTTAGTATTCGCTAGAATTTTGTGAATTTAAAAGCACAAATTTGTAAACGTTGAACGTTACTGTATTGAAATCCGTGAATAATAAATTTTATAATTGAAAAGGCTTCGAATTATTATTTAATTTCATACACTTTGAGTTCATAATTGATCAATTATTAAACTATCAAATTCATTAAATACTTAGTGCTTCCAGTTAGGTAGGTTTGTTAGCTTAAAATGAATTGTTCTATTGTGGCAGCTTCAACTAAAAAAATTATACAGTTATAAAGTTTTCCAATTAGCAAATTATCCAATTTCCAAAGCTTCAATTTTTAGTTTACTGAAACTGAAGTTCTTTAATTCAAGCTTTCTTGAAAATTGGAAGTTTAATTATATTTTGATCATTTTTGATGATTTATATTTGATATATTCTGATCATCATTGATATGCGGTTTTGAAATTTAAATTTGAATTTGAAATTTGTTGTGTTAAACGAAAGTAAGGAAAAATAAAAAGTCGTGGAATTGTTGATAGTAAATATCAATTGTATATTTCGAACTGAACTATAAATGAGAAACTAAAAGCGCGCGTATCATTTTGCTATTAAAATACGAGGTGTGGCTATTAAATAACCGGACTGATTTTGTTGCCGCTTGCTTGGAGCCTCGGCAGCAACAACCCAGGTCTTATATTTATCTGTGTTCTTCCCTCCCTTTCCACCAATTTTCAAGATTGTACGACCCTCAGTACGTCAGTAACTTTTGTTCGAAGTTGACCGTCTATCTGAGCTTCGCCGGAATTATGCTTAGTGTGAAAGTAGAACAGCACGTCAACTTGAAGTTTCTTGTGAAACTTGGTAAATCCGCTACAGAATCGTTTAATTGATTAAAGGGAGATTATGGTGATGATTGTCAATCTCGTACTCAAGTTTTCGATTGGTTTAAAAAATTTGAGGAGGGGAGGGAAGTGATTGAAGACTACTCGCGTCCCGGCCGGTTTCTCACGTCGAAAACCAACGGTAAGATGGAAAAAGTGAGTAAAATTTTTCAAACAAATCGATGCCTGAGCATTTGAGCAATTGCTGACTTAGTGTACACACTGAAGGGAATAACATCTCCATTGAATAATTTGGTGAACAAAAATTGTTAGAGCATCAGTCCGCTTATTTAAAAGCCACACCTCGTAGTAAAGATATAGGTTGCCAAAAGGTTTTACATACAATTTTCATTTTTATTATAAATTAGAATGTTAACCTGATACTTATCAAAAAATAAGTTTTCCAATAAGTTTTTACATACGTTCAGGAAAAAGAAACGATACCCTCGTTGCTTAAAGAAAAGGTATTCTGTGGGAGATGCCATATTAACAACATGTGTATATCTTATCATGTACCATTGTGTACTGTATTTTGTCTAACATTTATGTCCTAATTTTTCATAAATTTATAATTTTTACAGGTGCTCATATTTTTTTGTATCTATTCTCCATTTTCTTATATCTACTCTATTCTTGACTTTATTAAATATTCTGTAAATATAATCATAATGTGTCTTTTACAAGAGGTTAGGGTTTGGACGATATTGCCGAAAAAACGACAGTTTCGCCCAGACGAGAGTTCTAAATTTGGGTCGCAAATTCTTTACAAGTGTCTCCAAAATGCCTTTCGTTAGAATATGAGAATTTCTTAGATGTTTGGATTCAGACATTTCGTAATTAGTATATGTTGCGCCTTCAAACAGTGTACATCTCGCTTCGGTGTCCGTATTCAGAAAAACAAAATTAATGTTGTTAAGCATTTGTCTTTTTATAAACATTTTTCCTATCATAAAAACAGAACTAAAAACAACAATTCAAAACAAAAGTGTTCTTGTTTTTGTGTGTTCAACAGTGAAAAATAATAGGACTACAATTCCTGGATTTTCGTCACAGACACTGAGGGAAGTAACAACAAATTAATAGATAAAGATAGAAACTTTCTTCACAATTTTTTTGACAATATGGACTTCAAGGAAATTGATGAAAATTGGGGTGGAGGACCAATAAAAAATATTAAAGATTTTCATTCAATCAGTAAAAAACTAAGATTAGCTGCATTGCAGAAAGATTTCTTGATGAAATGTAAGATTGATGGGGTTTTTTTCAGAAAAGATTTTTGATATCAACAAGAAAGTTTGCTTTGATTTTAATAACAAAAGAAATTAAAAGCCGTTTAATGGGACCGCCAATCAATTCAGAAAATCTATTTTGAATCTTGTTATAGAAGATTAACATGCAAAAATACACTATTTAAATGAAAATGATAAGAAGACTCTTGATAATTTGAATAAACAAGAACCAGATTACATTATCAAGGAATGCCTTGAAAATGAAACTTAATTAAATGAAAAAGTCTTTGATAATAATAAAAAACATTAATGAAAATTTGAAAGCATTCTCAATATCCAAGGTGATATACAAACATTGACTCTAAATATTCACTCACCTCTTTTTCAAGATTAACCTGGCCCATGGTTTTTAAATATTTCTAAAGTAGAGATTCCACAAAACGTAATTAACATTCTAAGGTTGGGTGAAGGCTTCAGTAACAAATATAGCGAAAAAAAGTATATTCAATTCCTTGAAATCATTAAAGACATTGAAGCCAATATTTCAAATTTACCAGAAAACAAAGTACAAGAATTCAGAGCAAGATTCATGGGTTTATCGAATAAATTTTTAAATAATGGTACTCCACAAACCTTATTAAGAAAAGAATTAAGCGAAGGTTTATTTGAAACAAAACTTTTTTTAAAACGTCATCCTGAATTATTGATTACTTAGGCTGATAAAGGGAGTATTACAGTCGCAATATTAAAAGATGTTTATAATCAAAAAATTATGCATATTTTGAAGGATAAAGATAGTTTAGCAGTTATTCCAAATGATCCTACAAAAATGATTCAAAAAGGTACATTTAAAATCATAGAGAGATTAGGACTTCAAAAATGTTTGGAAACAATATCGAAAGGTGCGGCATTGACACAATTCACACAAATCTATCTCTTGTCTACGGCCTAGTAAAAGCTCATAAAGCAGAATTTCCTTTACGACCGGTTATTCCTACAATAGGTTCACCAGCGAGAAAATTAGAAGAACTTCTCAGTAAAATTATCAAAGAATCATTTACTCTTCCAGCAAGATCAATTAAAAACAGTGCTGCCTTTCTAAAATTAATCGAAAATGTTAAAATACCAACAAAACACATTTTTGTCTTCTTTGATGTAATAGCCATGTTTCCTAATATTCCATATGAAAGAGTTAAATTTGCTATTGAAAATAGATGGGATATGATCAAACTTCTTACGAAGATTGCGAAAAATCAATTTCTGGATGCTATTGAACATGTTCAATTCTGTTCAGTTTTAAATTCAACGGTACTTTCTATAAACAAAAATTTGATATTCCGATAGGCTCAATCTTGCCTCCAATTATTGCTGAAATTGTGTTGGAAGATTTGAAAAATGAAGTTTTTAACAGAATTGATTTTAAATTGGACTTTTATGCAAGATATGAGGATGATTCTATATTATCTTTACATGCACAAAATTTAGATACCCTACCTAATGTATTTAATAGTATACATCCAAGATTACAGTTCACTGTTAAAATTGAAACAGAAGTTAGATTCAATTTTCTTGATTTGACTTGAATAAAAACTGCTAAAAATTATATTAGTGCTGATTGGCACAGAAAAACTATATCTTCAGGAAGGGAACTAAATTCTAATTTTAATCACTTCATTCAAAACAAAATAGAATTTGTAAGGAATTTAATTGATAGAGCTCTTGAATTATCTCGTCCTACATTCATGAAAAGAATATTGAATTAAAGATGATTAAAGGCAATAATCATGACAGCAAAAATGTACAGGATTACAATAGATTTAATACGGTTGTTCTAAGTTATTTTGGAAAAATTTAAAGTATGTTGAAATCAATGTTAGGAAAATTGGGGTTACATACGATATATACAGTTCCATTCAAAGGCATCTTGATTGTTACATTAGGTAACAATATGGCCATGGATGACATATTAAATACGCGCAGAACATCACGAAAAGCAGTAAAAACATAGCGTTTAACTGTAATGATCGTCTAACTGAATAAATTAGTGCTGTAATAAGCAGCTCTGATGAGCAAAATACTTTTGAGCTGAAAATTATTTGCTCCAATAATGGAATTTGCAGGTCAATATCGAATATCAACAAGTTTCGGAGGTTTTTGGGTCAGTGGTTGTGACTCCAAAGAGAATAAAATCTTTTATTCAGGTATTCATAGAGTGCCAAAGTTTGAAAGTGTTAAAATAATAAGGCAAAACTTATTTGGAAAAGTTGAAGTTGTAGATAAGCACAGTCAGTGGTTGAGAAATTTAAATGTGAAAGATGATAACGTCAAGAATTTACTTGTCTGCTCCTTGCATTTTAATGAAATTTTGCAATTCTCATCACCACTGTTAATTAATAACCTTCCTGTCATTTCGTGTGGTTCTGAAGTTGAAGCACTGGTTTGAAGGCACAATGAATATATTTCAACTTTTTCGAGAGTTTTTATGGTAAAGGCGCACATTACAATCATACCAGAATTAAGAATGTTTTGGCCTTTGATCATATTTCTGGATGCAGGTATAGCTGTTTCGTAACTACACAAACTATCTAAGTCCAAAAAATACTATTTTCTAAAATTAAACACACTTTCTAATTAAATTATTGCTACTACTCCATATTATCCATATGGCTTCCGCGGCCATGTTTGTATAGCACCGCAGCGCCCCTTTTGGCGCGGTGGATGTTTTCATTCCTAGTAGAGAAGAGAAGGTTTAGAGACGTTTGGTAGATGAGAGGGTGGATGTTTGACGTGTTAGTGTAATTAGTCGTAAGTTATGGATTAGAAATTTTGAGATGGAAAGAGCATAAGAGAGTGGGAATTCGGCATGAGAGTAATGGTTCTGTAAAGACTCTTAGGCCTGTAAAATGAAGAGAGTATAAACAAATAATGAAGAAAATTAATAACTGGACATAATCTTCAACTAACGTAAAATATAAAACAACAATGATTAAATGACATAAACCTTGTTTATTCTGTTGATTTCGGCTGCAATGTTAACAGCTGCATTCGCAATCCCTGATATTTCGCTTTGAGCCTTCTCAAGTTTTTTTGTCAAGTCCTCTATTTCCTTGCCTTTAAAAGAGACCTCATCGATTACTTCTGTTCTATTCATTTTTAAATCAATTAGATCCATTGTAGAATTTTTATTCTGAATTTCGAAGGTTCCAGACCTGCCGATCTCATTAATATACATAACAGGACTTGGTACTGTTTTGGTAAATGTTGTGGTTGTATCTAGCTGAAAATTGAACAAGACGTATAGAATTGTTAGTAATCAAGTAAAGATTTATTTGATTCGAAATTTTTTTCACTAAAATGAGAGTGTCTAATATTCTAAGTTAAGTGAGTCCTTGATTTCATGTTAAGTGTGTGTTAAATAATTTTGGAAAAGCTGCTAGAGTTAATAAATGAAATAGCGTTAAAAGAAATTACCTGCTTTTCCATCTTAATTGGCGGCGAATCGTCAAAGATTTTAGTCGTGTTCATTTTTGCCTCACTTCTGCACACATCTTCACAGCTATATTCGCAGGGGGAGATTGGTAATGTATCCAGGGATTTGTAACTGTAAATTTTTTTGTTTTAATTTTAATTTTTTTATATATTTGATTACTGGCATGTACGTACTTTTTGGACATTTACATATTTATAACCAATCTTTACCAAAGAACCACCCTTACCGCTCTTTAAATATTAATCCGTTAAATTTTTACTAATTTCAAGCAGTGACTGAGTTTTTGCTTAGAATCAGTGAAAAATAATTCAATTCAATTCAAATTTCAATACATTAAATTTTTACTAATTTCAAGTAGTGACTGAATTCTTGCTATGATTTAGTAAAAAATAACTGAATGTTCTGACTTCTTGTCCTGTTCAAAACGAGTTTATCTTTGATTATTTCACCCTTACCACTCTTTAAATTTTAATCCTTTAAATTTTTACTAATTTCATACAGTGACTGAATTCTTGCTATGAATTGGTCAAAAATAACTGAATTTTCTGACATAGAGGTCCTTTTCAGAATGAGTTTATCTTTTATTATTACGTCCTTACCACTCTTTAAATTTTAATCCGTTACATTTTTGCTAATTTCAAACAGTGTCTGAGTTCTTGCTTGGAATCAGTAAAAAATAACTGAATGGTATGACTTCTTGTCCTGTTTAGAATGAGTTTATCTTCGATTATTTCATCCTTACCACTCTTTAAATTTTATCCATTAAATTTTTACTAATTAAAAGTAGTGCCTGAATTCTTGCTATGATTTAGTAAAAAAACAACTGAATGGTCTGACTTAGCATCCTTTTCACAATAAGTTTATCTTTGATTATTTCATGCTTACCACTCTTTAAATTTTAATCTATTAAATTTTTACTAATTTCAAGCAGTGACTGAATTCTTGCTATGAATTAGTGAAAAATAAATTAATTTTCTAACTTATCGTCCTTTTCAGAATGAGTTTATCTTTGATTATTTCATCCTTACCACTCCTTAAATTTTAATCACTTAAATTTTTACTAATTTAAAACGGTGACTGAGTTTTTGCTGGGAATCAGTAAAAAATAACTGAATGGTCTGACTTCTTGTCCTGTTCAGAATGAGTTAATCCATTAAATTTTTACTAATTTCAAGCAGTGACTGAGTTTTTCCGGGGAATCAGTAAAAAATAACTGAATGATCTGACTTATCGTCCTATTCAAAATGAGTTTATCTTTGATTATTTCATCCTTACCACTCTTTAAATTTTAATCTATTAAATTTTTACTTATTTCAAGCAGCGACTGAATTCTTGCTATGAATTAGTGAAAAATAACTGAATTTTCTGACGTAGAGGTCCTTTTCAGAATGAGATTATCTTTGATTATTCCATCCTTACCCCTCCTTAGATTTTAATCCGCTAAATTTTTTCTAACTTCAAGCATTGACTTAATTTTTCGTTAGGAATCAGTTATAACTGTTTCCTAGCAAGAATTCAGTCACTGTATAAAATTAGTGAAAATTTAACGGTTTAAAATTTAAAGAGTGGTAAGGATGGCTATTTTGTAGGGATTGTTTATGAATGTGTAAATGTCTAGAAAGTTATCTTATACTCACCCATATGTCTAGAATTTAATTACTGATTGGTATCTATGTTCTTATTATGGTAATGCTTCCGTATAGCGGCTTTTTCGAAAAATGGAGGGGGAGATTTTTGAAAATAGCCAGAAATGGGCTATTTCTGTAAAACTCAGAAAAAAAATGAGGGGGAGGCTTTTTTATCACTTCTTTGTCACTTTTTTTAACCTTCGCGAGACTGACAGTCACTGCTTGGAGTCGATCAGGAGGGTTAAGATTTTTTTTCCGAAATTTCCCTAAATTAATATATTGTTTTCAAAATGTGACCCCAAACCAGCGCTTAGCACGAGTCAGATTCACTTAACAAAATAGAAAACGATGTGACCCCTTTCCAGCTCTAAACACGGGTTTAGAGCTGAAAAGAGGTCACATTGAAAAGTGATAAAAAAAGTGATAAAAAAGTGATAGAAAACGCCTCCCCCTTATTTTTTTCTTAATTTTTCAAAAATAGCTCATTTTGGGACATTTTCAAAATCTCCTCCCTCCACCATTTTTCGAAAAAGCCGCGATACGGAAGTATTACCCATATTATTATTATATAAAATCTAAAATACTGATTAAAATAGATTAAAATTATTATTACTGACTTATTGGGGAGATCATAGCTGCAATCAACAATTTGTGCTGGTGTATGAGGATCTAAACACATCGTAATGTTCTGCGGTGTTGTGATAGGCGTAAAAATAGAAGAAATCCCAAGTGTGACCTTCATTACTTCTTGTAAGGCTTCCAAAAACTCAGTTTTTGTAATCACTGGCCAGATTTCCTGAATTATTTGAATTATTGTATCAGAGAATGACATTGATACATGTAATTTATGCTTTTCAAGTTTAAACATATTATCAAGAAAGATTATTTCATTAATTGAGAAATCGAACAGAAATTAATAGCTATGGAAAGATTTGAAACCAATAAACACGATTTCCTTCTAGAGAACATAAATGTTCCAACTTTTTGCACTCATTAATTTGCAATTTGCACTTTATATTTTATTTACAATATTTAAATTTTACCTGTGATTCAAAATCTCTCAACGTCCACCGATTAATTAGCTCTGTAAGCTCAAACTTTAATTGTTCTTCAACCATTTTTCACACGAGATTCACTGCTTGGACAATAACACGAAACTGAATGGTCTGACTCCTCGTCCTTTTCAGAATGAGTTTATCTTTGATTATTTCACCTTCAGGGATGAATTTAAATTTTCCGGGGCCCTGAAAGGTTCATTTTCACTGATTTTACGTTTAATTAAGTAGTATTATTTCCGTTATTTTCATAAATTTAAATAATTTAACATTTGTAATTTTGATTGAATTCTTTTTCTTTAAATGAATTGAATTGAAAAAATAAATTTAGTTTATAATGTGTATAGGGGGGATTATATTGACTCTCAATCGTAAAATTATTTTGAAATTTTTGGTGATCGAATTGACTTTAGGGTCCAATGATTGAATACAGTTTAAATTGCTTCAAAGTTTCGGCACATGATAGTGACCCTCTTCAGTAAATTTTATTGCTGAAAAAAGAACAAGTAAGGGTGTTTATAACACTAAATTTGCCTAAAAAATTATTACTTTGGTAAATTTAGTTCTTTGGTTGACTTTGGTAGGACAA
>JAUMHM010000048.1:6491658-6503821 GCA_032362435.1 Melikaiella ostensackeni
CCCCCCCCCCCCCCCCCCCCCCCCCCCCCCAGGTAGCCCAAAAATGGTAACGTAGTTTATGGACGGCTTCTGATGGAGTGCATCATCCTGAAGCATTACTCTCAAAAACCAAACACGTAATTCTCGTCATTATTACATGGCTGGTGTCATTGTTTATTATATAATTACAGAAGACCCTCACCCAGAAAACCCGTTTTCCCTCCACATGTACAAAATGTGGGGTGTCACGCGTCGGCAGGCTTGAGCATGGCGTCCCGAATGACGAACAGTCTTTGTCTACTACCTCTCGAAGGGGTCCACGATAGGTCCGAAAGAAGAAAATCGTAGTACGCTTTCCTCGTGTGAAGCTCAACATCTGCAGTAACTTATTCCCTTCTCCAATTCTCCCTTTATGGTTCAAGTCTGCTAAAACTCCGATACAACCGTAATATTAATAGGGCTTGCTTATGGTCGACGGTAGCCCCAAAACAAATTCGAGTTAACATTATTAGAAGCATCTGCGGCCAAATGGACAATGTTCTGCGGGAAGATCTTGAGAGATAATGTTCGCTTACTCTAACCAACTTAGAAGCAGACGAAAATTCGCTGGAATATACCCACCTACTGAACCGAACTGTCGTAACTGTAAACATTGTCTCTAGCTTGGGGCAAAATGGGCTTCATTCGCAAACTCGTAACCATGTGTACGAAGCACACCAAGGGATTAGCAGATAGCGTTGAGAGACGATCTTATCATAGATATTTAGAGGTTCAGTAGCCAAGCGAAATTTGTCTTGGATAAGATCATTTCCAGGGGGAAAACATTCTGCAGACAAAGGAAAAGTAATAACCCAAATCGTGATGATGATAGTGTTTCTTGTTGTGGAAGTTGGCACTCGTTCCGTTGGGCTTGGTAGTTTGATATAACAAACCTATCGTCATAAAATAATAGTTTTTTAATCGCGATCTTTGATACTATTTGTAGATGTCTGGTACTAATTTCTGATCTTTCGTCTTCATCAAGTCGGAAGCAAAAGCCACAAGGTCTCATCAGGAGTCGGATCATTGGTTCAAATAGCAACTAACAGACGATGCGAGGCGTTTCGTGTTCCTCACTGATCCAATTGTCTCAGCTGGCCCAACCTGCATTGACACTCGGACAAGGGTCAACCAAACGCTATTAACGCCAGTCGAGTTTAGCGGGTTTAGCCAATCCCCTTGCCAGGCAAACCTGAAGCGGATGGCCTACTAGTAACGATCCCCCCTTGTCTTGATTCCGAACATTAGCGGAAGGCCTAATCAGATTACAAGAGTCTATAGGGGTGGCATCAATTTTTATGATTCTTTGACATCCCTTCTATGTTTCCCTCGATGCTCGATTCTTCCAGTCTATTAGTACAGCGGAGTTGAGATTAAAGATTGAAGATTGATCCGCCACTCACTATTTCTGCAGAGAACCTGGTGCGACTTGGAGCAACCAACGAAACTGAAATCCTTTCGGAAAGTTTTCATAGTTTTCATAATATTAGACTTCACCACGAAATTGTTGAGTCGAAACCAAGTCCATCCCATTTTTAGGATTTCGTAGGAAGCCCTTATGATTTTGTGCTAGCGTCTGTCAGTCTCTTTTCTCACCTAAAAAAAAGGAGTGAAAGTAGGCGGCAGGCGCTTACAAAAAAGGGTTCCGTATCCCATTAGTCGTTAAAAAGGTCGTTCAAATCTCCCCTTCCCGCACTTCCCTTCATTTCCACAATCTCCACATTTCTCCTCCCCTCCTTCCATTTCCCCTCCCCTTCTCTCACTTCACCGCACTTTCCCTCATTTCTCCTTACTTTTCCTCTTGTCCCCTCATTTCCCCTCACTAACCCTTGTTTATACGGCAGACGGGCACCCGACCGAAACCATAAGGGTTTCTGCTCGGGGTTAAGAAATCCTAAAATTATTCAAACTATGACCCTGAGGTTTTGAATTCGCCCCATTAAGTGTCCACTGCGGAGTGTAGAAAAATACAGAGAACCTTGAGAAAAATTTGCTTTCTACTGAAATTCCAAATTTTATGCAATCAATCATTTTGGGAAAAGGGGGTAAGGATAGGGAATTGCAAGAATAAGATGACCCCTATTCTGGAAGCTTTTCTTTCAATCCGATGTTCTCCGGGGATGGCTTCAATTGAAGCTCTGGGTATGTAGAATTGAAATAAAAAATTAAATTTGCTACGTTATGGATTTCGTTTTTTGATGACAGTAGCTGAAAAAGAAATAAAAAGTGAGAAAAATGGGAAAAATTTGGTTATTCAGACCCCTATGCTGGAAGCTTTTTATTTACTTCGATTTTCTTTGGGAGTGGCTTAATCTAAAGCTCTTGTCATGTAGAATTGAGATAAAAAATAAAATTTTCTTTGCTAAATTCTTCCTTGCTTAATATCAGTGGTTTAGTAATGAGAAACATAAAAAAATGACAATTTTTAAAACTTGAGCCTACGCCTACGAAACCCTTACTTTAGATTGCTTGCCAGCCTCTTCTCAGTCTGATTTTTTGGATAACGATAAGTATGTGCCACAGCGGTTAAAATACTCGCAGACGTGAAAAATCGTATTTCCTGAAATAAAGTATTGAAAAACATTTTTCCTCAAAAATCATAAACAGAACATAAAAAAGTAATAATATAAGAAACTGTAGAATAATTTAAAACCCACCCTTAAAAAGAAACAACCCTTTTGAAAAAATGTATTTATTTCAAGATTTTCACAGTTTCGAGTGTAGACCTTTCGTGAATTTAAAATGGAATAAATACTGCAACAAAAATGGATATAAAAAAATTGTCCTAGTCCACCATTATAGGTAAAAAAAACAACCCGCTTGGAAGTTTAACTATAGATTTTCCGATTTGATTTAACAAATTTTATATCAATTACGTATTAAGTGCTCCCTAAAAAAAATACTTAAAAAAACGTTGCATTATATAAGTGGCCAAAACCATCCTCAAGGGGCTTCAGCCACCCTCAAACTTGAAAAAATCGTACTTTTTCATACAATACATGAACAAAATTTTTTGTGACTTAAAAATCATAAACAGGCCTTAGGAAAAGTATTGTGAATTAAGAAGTGAACAAAAGTTGAAAGACCACACTTAGATATAAACAAAAAATAACTCTTTTCAAGAATAAAAACTTAATTTAGGAGCTCTTGAAAGTTTTAAATGTAGACATTCAATGATTTTTGAATAGAATAATTAGTGAAAAAATTTTTGGATACGAAACAGTTTTTCTAACCCACTTAAGATGTCAGGAAAGTAATAAAATATATTCATCGTACTAAAAGGTGTGGTTTTTCACCCTTGGCGGTGCTCTTCATATAATGCAAGATTTTTTTTAAAAATATTTTCAGAGACCATTTCATAGGTAAGAAGTATAATTTTTTTGAATTAAATAGAAAAATCTATAATTAAACCGCGAAAGCGGTTGTTTCGACCCATAAGGTGGGTTGGAATAACTGCATTGTGTTCAAAAAAATTTTCAGCAATTATTCTACTTCAAATTCACAAAATGTCTATGTTAAAAAGTATAAAAAGCTAGAAAATTCATTTTTTGTTTCTAGAAAGGATTCTTTTCATTTCGAAGGGTTGCTTTTCAACTTTTTTATACTTTTTAATAGTATTACTTTTTCTTAACGCTGTTGACGATTTTTGATCCAAAAAAAAAATTTCGATATTATTGTATGAGAAAGTACAATTTTTCACGTTCGGGGGTGGTTAATGCCCCTTGCGGATAGTTTTGAAAACCTATATAATGCAATGTTTTTTAATAATTCATGAAAGATCTACATTAGTAACTGTAAAGAGATCGAAAATCCATTTTTTTCTTAAAAAGGGTTTCTTTTCTACTTCTAAGGGTAGTTTTTCAACTTTTCTACACTTTTTCATATTATTACTTTTTAGGGTCTGTTTATGGTTTTTTAGGAAAGAAAACTGTTTATAATACTGAATTTCAGGAAATACGATTTTTGTATGTCCTAGGGTGGTTTCAACCCTGTGGGAACGTTCTTGCTGTTATGAAAAAAATAATTAAAAAATTCACAGCTATTTTCGCACTAAATAGAAGCTTTTTAGCCGGTGTCCCCACAAAACAAAGAAACTTTTTTTCATTCAAGATCATAAAAAACTGAATAAATATTTAGGTCATCATAAAGAAAACTGGAAGACAGAATGAGACAATAAAAATGTGGAGGGTGCATAGATAATACTACCACAGTAAATCCCAAAGATATTTTTCATCTAAAGTTGAATAAGAATGTTTCAAACAATTGACAACTTCATACAAATTTGTGAATGTGGTTGTGAATTCGCCTCCAGACAAAAATTATCGGGCGTTGTATAATTTTAGCTGTCAGTTGTTTGAAACGTTTTTATCCAACTTCATATAACAAATATATCTGAGACTTACTGTGACGGAATAGCATCTTCAAGAGTGCATCTGAAGTGTGCGGTACCGCAGCTGTAGGAAGAAAGACTGGAGATGCTTGGTGGAATTGTGAAATCCGCGGGGCTGTTAACGAGAAAAAGTAAGCGTGCTCTACTAGAGAGGACTAGACTAGAAAATGATTATAGGGATAAAAACAGAAAAGCAAAGATAATAGTAAAAAAAAGCAAGGATAAAATAAAAGCGGAAGAAGATAAAAATGCAAAATGATTTTGAAGAAAATAAGAAATTATTTTGGAGAGGGGTTAAGAAGATTAAGAATGGAAGTGCCAGCATTGAGTTGTTGGGAATTAAGAATACTGTTTGTGAAACGGTATGGGATATAAACAAAGTGAAAGACTGTGTGAGCGATTTTTTCAAGAAATTGTATGAAGGTCCAGATATAGAGCATAACAATTGCGACACAGAAGAGGATATGTTAGACAATCTCGTTGTATGTGGCGAAAGAACAATCGATAATCGCGACATTATATCCGCAATTCAGAAATTAAAGAATGGTAAGGTTGCTGGTGTGGATGATATTACCGCTGAAATGCTTAAGAGCGATGGTGGATATTTGTGTGACTGAGCGAGTTTATAAATATGTGTACTGAGAACGGTGAACTTCCAAATAATTATGTCGTGTGGATGAGCAACACATGATAGATGAAACCTGAACAATTTATTTTCTAATTAAAGACTTTGGTTGTTGAACTGATTGTAAATTTTTGTTATTGATATTTCTACATGCCCAAATCAGATTACACCTCTTTCCATTCAAAGCAGAACAGCTTGCTTGTTTGAATAGTGCCTATTCAAAACTGATTAGCAAGCAAAAATCTTCACCACAATTGTAAACGAAAGATCCGAAAGGCTTTCCACTTAAGGCATGATTATGCGATCCTATGGAGAGATTATTTTTTTGCATCTGAAGAGTTCGACAAAGAACCTTGTCAAAAGATTCGTGCAATCGTTATTTTCCTGACCAGTATAGCCCGGGAAGTACTTGTGGTGCGACATTATTATTCACACGATGCTCTCACAGCTCTGATTAATGACGGAGGCAGGACTTGTATTCGAGTTTAAATCAGTCAGGGGCGAGAGGAACTCTGCATGCTCTTAAACGGAACCACGTTAAAACCTGTTGTATCTTGGGCCAAAAGCACGTGTGGGGCGAAGACATTGAATTAATCGTCATTAGGAAAGGAGTGCGAGTTTAGGGCTGACTCGAGCAGGAAAGACAGGTCTCCCTCTCGTCATTAATAACGGTTTTCCCTCCGGGAAAACATCGCCCTTGCGGAGGGACCCTGAACAGATGAACACTCTCTATTCTAATCGATTTGGATCAGAAATTGTTGGGAATACGTTATTTGTAAACTGCAAATCAGCAAACTTGGTATGCGAACCTTGCGGACTTGAAAACAGCAAGTTGTTACTAAAGACTCGATTTTGACAGAACAGGTTTTGGAATTGGGTACTCGAAAGAGAAGGCGCAATGTCGTTACATGAGAACATTATTTTGTCGTGCATGAATACCTTAAGGTCACTCGATTTCTCTCTCTGAGCATGACTGTTTGAGTCATCAATTTTCGCCCAGAAAGTGCCTGTGCATGAAATGAACTCTTAACCCTAGGCCTTTTGTTACTGTCAATGGGCGAAGCCAGCTGACTACTGAGAGAGTTAATTACGCCAAAGGGGTTGAACTCTCAAGCTGGTATTCCTGACTCATTATAAATGAATTTGAGAGATAAGAATGAATCCGTATAATCGAAGGGGAGACGAAAATTGACTCTAGAACGAATTAACGATACAGAAAGGATAAGCTCGGATTATGAGGAGGTTTCGTGTTGAGGATAACGGTCCATCAATAAATTACGTAGAAATTACTATAGATACCATATTGAATTCAATATGGAACGCTTTAAATGTCTAAAATTTCAATTCGAAATATATTGCATTTTCAACAAAATAGTTGAATTTTTGGGTGTAGTTCCGAATAGCCTTTACCTCCGATTTTTTCAAAACTCCGTGTATTTATGTATTTTGATGCGGTGATTACAAAATGGTAGTGCAAATTGGCGCAAATTTCATTTTCATGGCGAAAAGCATGGAAAACCCATGAAATTCATGGTTTTTCGAATTCATCTCGGTAAATACAGGAAATTTCGGAAAAGTTTTTGAGACAAAAGTTATAGGTCCATTCAAAATATATATTTTCATTATTAATACTTTCCCTTTAGGATTAATAGTGTCTGTGAAAATTGCTATTGAAATTTAGTACGTGTAACAGGCTTGAGCGCAGTAAGTGATAGGCCTTTCTTCACCGTCCGCGCTGACGGTACCTCAGAAGCAGTTGGTTACGTGCTCTTATTATTTTCAGGCCGACTGAAATGAAGCGATTATATAATACAAAAGGTGAGTGCAGAGGTAAGGGCTATTCGAAACTTTATCAGATTTTTCAACCGAAAAATATTTTTCTCTAAAAGAAATGAATTTTCAAGTCAAAAAGACGAATTTTCAGCAACAAAAAATTAATCTGTAACAGAACAGTTGCATCAACAACCAAATAGTTGAACTCTCAAGCAAAAGAGACGAATTTTCAACAGATTTTTTCTCTTTCTCCAAAAAATCATTTGTACGAATGAATCCTGAAATTTCGATTTTGCGAAATTTGTAGCAAAAAAATTGAACTTTTAACCAAATAGTAAAATTTTCAAAACAAAAAGACGAACTTTTTCGAAAAAACGTGAATTTACAGAAAAAAAGTTAATTTTCAGCCAAGAAAGATGACTTTTCTACCATAAAAAGATCAATTTTCAGTCCAAATCGACGACTTTCTAGCAAAAAAGTTGAATTTTCGAGCAAAAAAGATTAATTTAATGAAATTATTGAATTTTCAATAATAAGAAAAAAATTAACATAATAGTTGAATTTTCAACCTATAAGGATGCATTTTGAACTAAATGGTCGAGTTTTTAAACACAAAAGAATGAATCTCAACCAAAAGCAATTCTGTTTTCAATTTAATAGTTGATTTTTCAAGACAAAAACGCGAATTCTTTGTGAGACAGTTTCAGAATTTTCAACCCAAAAAGTTGAATTTCCAACAAAAAAAGGACATTTTCGACCAAAAAAGATGACTTTAAAAAATAGTTGAGATTTCCACAAAATAGTTGAATTTTAAACTAAAAAACATAAGTTCATAACTAGAAACGGGATAGTTCAATTTTCAGTTTAAAACATTACTTTTCAAAACAAAAATGAATTTTCAACCAAGTGATCTGAACAAAAAAATACGAATTTTCAACAAAATAGTTCAATCCACAACCAAATAGACGAATTTTCTACCCAAAAAGACAAATTTCCAAAAAAAAATTAAGTTTGGAAGCTAAAAGGTTCAGTGTTTCAAGAAAACTGTTGACTTTTAAACCAGGAGAGATGAATTTTCAACCAGAAAGTAAATTTTCAAGCAAATAGTTAAATTTTCAACTAAAAAATTTAAGCTTTCGAACAAAAATGGAATTGTTAAATTTTCAGTTCAAAAAATTAATTTTCAGCAAGAAAAATGAATTTCTACCAGTTGAATTCAACCAAAAGAGAGGAATTCTTGACAAAATAGTTGAATCCTGAACCAAAAAGATGAATTTGCTACAAACAAGATTAATTTTCCGCACAAAAGGACGATTTTCGACAAAATACATAAATTTTCTATCAAATAGTTAAGTTTTCAACTTATAAAGGACAAATTTTCGAGAAAAGACAAAATAGGTAAATTTTCGGATAAAAAAATTAATTTCCTACCGAAAGTACTAATGTTCTACCGAAAAAGACAAATTTTCAACAAAATGCATTAATTTTTAACAAATATGTTGAATTTTGAAGTCAAAATGACGAATTGTGTAAAAAATAGTTGAGTTTTTAACTCAAGAATATAATTTTTCAACAAAAGAGTTCATTTTCTACCAAACAGTTAAAATTTCAAATAAATACTTTAATTTTTAACCAAATTGTTTATTTTTCTACTAGAATAATCAAGTTTTCAACCAAAAATATGAATGCTTAACAAAAAAGTCAATTTTCGAACAAATAGTTTCATTTTCTGCAAAATTGATGAATTTTAAAGCTAAAAAGACGATTTTTTTACAAAATAGTTGAATTTTCAAGAAAGAAGTTACTTTTCAACCAAGAAGTTTAATTTTCAACTAAAATGACGAACCTTCAAACAAAAAAAGAAATGAATTTTTTACAAAGTAGTTCAACTTTGAACTAAATATTTGATTTTTCAACAAAAAAAAAGTAATTCTCAACAAAACATGTAATAGTTGACATTTCAATCAAACAAGATTTTAATTTGAAATCAGAAACATTTGAATTCAACCAAAAAAAAACAAACAAATTTCGACCAAATAGTTAAATGCTCAACCAAAGCAGATTAATTTTCAACCAAGAAGATCAACTTCCTACCAAAAATACGACTTTTCAACAAAATGCATGAATTCCGAAGTAGAAAAGATTAATTTTCAAATAAAAATATCAATTTGTAACCAAAAATGAAAAGTTACCTTTTCAGTCAAAAAAAGTAATTCTCAACCGAAAAAAAAAGAATTCACAACAAAATAGTTGAATTTTCAATTGAAGAGATGAAGTGTCAAAGAAAATGATGAACTTTCAACAAAAAAAATGAATTTTCAACAAAAGAGTACAACATTCAACCAAATAACTTAATTGTCAACCGAAAAGATTATTTTTTAACCAAGAAGATTAATTTTCTACCACAAAAGACGAATTATCAACAAAATACATGAATTCTCAACCAAATAGTTGAATTTACAACTAAAAAGATAAATCTTCCACCAGAAATGAAACGAATTTTCAAGACAGTAATTAAATTTTCAAAAAAAAAAGAATTTTTATCAAAGCCGTAGTACTCTTTAACAAAATAGTTGCATTTTCAACAAAATAATCAAATTGTCAACCAATCAGCAGAATTTTTAACCAGACGAGATGAAGTTCGAACCAAAAATCTAATGGTAGACATTTCAACGAAAAAAATTAGCTCTTAAAAAGAATAGTTGGATTTTCTTATTGGATTCTATCAAATAAGAAAAAAAATATTAAAGGAGAAGATTTTTCTAAAACAGGAAAAAAGAGAGGCATAAGGAAAAAAGTGTGAAGTCTGAAATATGAAGGTGATATTTAAACTTTTTTTCTTATCATCAGGAAACGTACTGAACTTTGTGGGTTGATTTAGAACCAATCTATTCAGATCATTCCATTTTTCAAAAAGAAAAAGGTAATAATCCAAGCGAATAACACATCTCTAAAAAAATTACTAACGTTCTCAAATTTTTAAAATATATTTAAGCAAAATAGATATTCTTTGGTAAATTGAGTTGATCATTAACAACCTCAATTGAAGGAAATCTTAAGGAAGAAAAAAACAAAAGTCAACCAAAACCATCCTCACACTCTTTCTTCTCTCTGTCTTTTTTATACTACTGGGGGCCCAACATGTTTCAAAGCCAATTCAGACTTCCTCATCAGGGGTATGTAATAATTTATAGGATAGCTACAGTTGTGGATAAAGAAACATATAATAATAGTGTATATAATGAGGAATTATTGATAGAATGCAAGTTTCTTGGTTTTTCCAAAACAGACATTTCATATTAATAAGAAAATATGTTTTGACTTCAACAAAAAAAGATAACAAAGTAACTTCAAATAAGAATATCAATAAATTTAATGAATATATTTGAATTTTAGTTACAAAGAAAAGCTGATGTGCGCATATACACTATTATTATATATTTCATTATCCATAACTGTAGTTATCCTATAAATTATCCCTGATGAGGAAGCCTGCAATGACTTCGAAACATGTTGGGTCCCTAGTAGTATCAAAAGGACGGAGAAAAGAAAGAGTGTGAGGATGGATTTGGTTGACTCTTTCTTTTTTCTACCTCTTTTTTCTTCCTGTTGTGTACATTTATTGTACATCTGTCTCTAGTGAGCCGAAAAAACAGGTTGTCTCAAAGTCTATTTTTGAATTGTGAACTTTTTGGGTGTTCTTTTTCATAAAAAATTTTCATAAGAAAATAGATTTTATTTCGATCTTCAAGAAAAAGTACTAAACTTTATCCAAGTTCGTAACGCTACTTTCACAGACACCCTACACCCTCCCCCCTCTTCCCTGTTACCAATGGTACTTTTTGGTGAGATCTCCTCACCCCCTCAAATTGGTAACGTATTTTATGAACGGTCTCTAATGTCATTTTGTTTTTCTTCATAAAACACAAGGGGGTCGAAAATAATATTGATCAATATTGGAAAAATAAAAAAAAAAGGAACAAAGAAAATAGGGAAGGGAAAGAAATATTTTTAAGTAAAACACTTGTGTTTAAGGTCTACTGCGTTTGATTCCCGCAAGCTACTAAAAGACCTCTTCGTTGATCGTTAAGTACGGTCGTTAGCTGACAGATCCACCCCAAATGGTTTGTGTCGATTTGTTTCGAGACACTGTTCTTTTCTATGGACGACCTCTGATGGTTTTATGCGCGATAAAGTCATGGAAAGAGACTGTGTAGTAAAGGGAAACAAGGAAAAAAGTAAACAGTTGCTTGCATGAGATGCTCTCATCATCAGAGTTTGGGCATCGAGGTGTAGTTTATTTCTTCCATTAAGTATCTGCCACAATGTTGCAAACTACAATTTATGGTGACCTATACTGCCGTGCAAATCCAGAAAACCTCATAAAGATCGAAATAGAATCGACTTTCTTATAAGAATTGTTTGTGTACTGAAAAGGAACACCGAAAAAGTTCACAAATCAAAAATAGACTTCGAAACTGCCCACTTTTAAGGCTCTTTAGAGAGAAGTCACTTAAAAATGTACAACAAGAAGACAAGAGAGGGAGAGAAGAAAGAGTCAACCAAACCAACCTTTCACTCTCTCTTTTCTCCGTCTTTTATACTACTGGGGACCAACATGTTTCGAAGCCAATTTAGACTTCCTCATCAGGAGCAATTTATAAGAAAACAACAGATACAAATAATAAAAAAATTATTAGATAAAAATCATGATTACTTGAAAATGAAACAAAGATAATTAATAGCAATTGTTAATTCGGTATATATTTCATTTCTTGATTGAAGATGACAACAAAATGAATTTTCAAATTTGAATTTAAATTTCAAACTTCAAATGAATTTAATTTTAATTGTAAAATGAATTCACAAGAAAAAGAAAAAAAAGGGAGGAGAAGAAAGAGTCGACCAAACCAACCTCTCACTCGTTCTCTTCTCCGTCTTTTTTATACTATTAGAGACCAACCTGTTTCGAAGCTAATTTAGGTGTCCTCATCAAAAGTAATTTATAGGGAAACAACAGGTACAAACAATATCAAAAATATTAGATAGCGAACCATTATTACGTGAAACTAAAACAGAGATAATTGATAGCCATTGTTAATTTAGTACATATTTCATTCTTTGATTAAAGATGACAACAAAAGAATTTTTGGAGTGTGATTTTAAATTTAAATTCTTAATTTTAAATGAATTTAATTTTAATTGTCAGATGAATTTACAACAAACAGAAGAAAGAGGGAGAAAATGAAAGAGTGAACCAAACCATCCTCTCACTCTTTCATTTCTCCGTATTTTTTATACTACTAGTGACCAACATGTTTCGAAGCCAATTTAGGCATCCTCGTTAGCGGTAATTT
>JAUMHM010000048.1:6510620-6521933 GCA_032362435.1 Melikaiella ostensackeni
ATATAAATTATTGAAAGAATCTTTGAACACGTGCGCAGAACAATAGACGGAAGAACTTGGACTCGATTGCCGGCGCACGAACGGGAGGAGAAGAGTGTGGGAAAACACGGTCAAACTGTAAGGAGTGAGGTTTAGAATTCCCCTCTGAGACTTCTCCTCTGCTCCGCCGCCTCGAATTCGAGACTTCTTCAATCGTTCGCCCTGTAAAATTTCACTTTTGCCTAGAAGGTCCCTTTTCTCGGATCGCGTCACATATAACAACCTAACTCTAATGCAAGTAACGCTAAGGAATATGTTTTTCAAGTGTCCGGCTCCGATTTCTTTTGTTTTTGGATATATTGTAGAGGACAAAAAAATAAGCAACACGTATTTTTTATATCAGCCCTTTCTCATATTTAAAGGGCAAAACTACCCCCTCCAATTTTTTTCGGAGAACAAAAATATTTCTATCCAGAACAATACTTTTTCATTATACTTCCCGCCTCATTTCAAGGGATTACAGTTGTAGTTTCATTTCTCTCCACTAAATGGCTCCATAATTCGTATTCAATGAAAAAAACTATTTGTAACATGAAGTAAGAGGTTTAAAACGTGAGCTTGTACACAAGTGCAAGATCTCTCAAAATCTAACGACAGTACCATCGATAAAAATGCTACAAAAGATCTCCCTTCGACAGATTCCAAAAAATCGGAATCACAGCAAAAACCTCAAAAAACGATATTCTGGTCAAAAATCCTACTGCAATGGATCCCAAGGAGCTCACTCTTCATCCGGAACTAGACTCGAGATGGAAGTATTGGCTCAAGTCTGGTCTCGATAGTGACAGTAAAAAAAATTTTCTAAAGAAATACCCAAGAAAGGGAAATTGTTTTCTGAATCCTCTGCAGCTGAATCCTGAAATAAATTTATCAATGCTGAGTGATGTATAGAGTTGAAAAGAGATGAGCATTTTTAGGACACAAAACGTATAGCAGGTGCTGCGCGTTTAGACGAAACCAATAAAATTTCATACACCATTTATTTAAAATTGGACGCAGGCACAAGCTGCGACTTTGAATTCAGTAATTGCTAAATTAATGAATATTGAAGAAATGATACATACAAAAAGTTTAAAAACGGAAAACTTTTTGGCACTTTTTCTCGGTAATGGAAATTATAATGAGCATATGGAAAATTACTGAGTCAATTTTTCCAGACTTGCATTGATGGCAAAACAGTTTGCCTACAGCAAGAAACCCAATCAGACAATTTGAGTTTCCACATAAATGTTTTAGAGTTGTTAGAGATTTTCTGGGCATTACGGACGTTTGCTGAAGACTTGCACGAGTGAGAAATTCTACTTCGCGTTGATAATTCCACAGCGTTCCAAATTTACGCGTTCCAAAGAATTGGGTCAAAGTTCTCGGAACCTGAAATAGACTTATTTGCCTCCAAATCAAATTCAAAATGTGGATTATTTTGCTCTTCGGCAAACAACCCCGAGGCCGACATTACATCCCACTAAAATTTATTTATTCCCCCCCCCCCCCCGGGTGAAGATTTCATTTCCACATAATAGTTTTCCGATTCAGTTTCAAACAGAATGAGTTGTTCAGGGCGGCCTATGGGGGGTGCTATAGTTTATTTCATTGACTCTGAATTGTGGTGCCATTAGTGGAGGGAAATGAAACTACAACTGTAATCCCTTGGAACGAAGTGGTGGTATAGTTACGATCAAACTTTACTGTACAGGTAAGTTTGTTTAATCTTTCAATTCTATTTTGCTTCACAAGCTTACTATAAACTAATTTTAAGTCAAAAATTGATAACTTTTTGCCACCAATTACCCTCATTTATGCTATTAACTACTCTTAGTGAAAAAATACGTATGCGAACATTTGAAATATTCATTTGATTAAAAAAAAATGTCTGTTATTGCATGATGCCAGAATAGTTGATGAACAACTTACCACCAGCACTGAAAGGTGGACTGCACAATAAGTTCGAATAGTTTTGTTGTCAATACGGATAAATAATAATAGATTTATTGCTTTCACGATGCTTCATTATGATGAAAGGAGGTGTTTCGGGTTTCAATCGTGTGTAAAACTACGAATCTTGCCTTGCTTGTAGTTTTACATACGATTGAAACCCGAAACACCTCCTTTCATCACGGATAAATATTCTTTTACTCACTTTTTATTCAAACTTTTCAATATCTTTCTTTACAATTGTTACTACTCGATGTATATTGTACATTTGCAATATGTATATACATATTGTTGGGCATAATTTAAGGTTGAACTTTGTCATAAAAATAGTACTCATGGAAAAATTGTTTCAAGAACAATGCCTTTCCACACCACTAGCATCTTACTATTGGCGTTTCATCAGAGAATGCACAATTTATTGCATAATTTTTCCAAATGCAGAATCTACAGGATTCTCAAAATCTCCTAATTTTGTATCTACATAGTCGTTTTTGTACCAAGCGTACTGGAACATATCTTTATACCTCGGAGAAGACAATCGGTTGTGTCCAAGGGATTGCAATTTAATAACATTATTGTCACAAATAAAAATTTACGTCGAAATTTTGAAGCAGTACGTCAGCGGAAAACGTCTAACATCATTCTTCCATTCATCATTCTTCTAACCAGGTTTTAAAAAGAGCTGCAATTTCAAAACAGAATTATAATATGCATATGCGTACCAAAGGACATCTCTTACCTGAGAAAATTATAAATCGAGAAACTTTGACATATACAATACCAGACGTTAGTTTCCCAGATTTTTATGGTGTCACATGCACATTTGTCGGCCTAAATAATTTTTTTTACTATTGGTCCAAATTTCCCATTTGTTTCTTGGAATACCGTAAAGAGGGGCGAAAACAATTTCCCATCAGCAGTTATAGTGGGCTGTATTGAGTAACTATGTGTAGTTGACGGTACTGACTATACAACACATTCTACTTTTTTTGTACCTTAGATTGCCAAGGTTGGTCCAGAGTGGATGTCCAACTGTTAATCCACTCTAAACAGAATTGTACACATTGATAGAGGTCTCTACCATTAAAAATATGTCTGGCCTCAATAGTACGAGTATCTCTCAATTTTTGTATTACATACTCGGAAATTTCTTACAACTTTTCTTTTTTTGTTCTCCCTCACTCCAGTTGGTAAGCCCATCTTCGCAATTGACGTCCAGAAGACACAAGTTTGAAGTTATGTTGAACATTACCAAGTTTGATTATTTTCCCGTTGTTAATCCAGAATTCCACCGCTCTTCTTTTATAATCCAGATCAATATCTTCATCACGCTGTGAACGAACCTCGAAATATGATATTTCAGACGTAGTAAGCAATATTATAAAACTAGTAGCGCGTGTATTCTGATAGAAAGTTAATACGATAATATAGTACAGCTGACTGTGAATAAAAACAGATGCCTTGGTCAAAATATGTAATAATTACTCGAAAATTGAATCATTTATATTCTTCACAAGAGTTTATTTTTTCTATTTTTCGAATACAGATACTTCAACCCTTTTACTCACTATTCTAGCATCATGAAATAACATGCAGTCATTCTTTTTGAATCTTATGAATATTTCAAATTCTTGCATACGTATTTTTCCACTAAGGGTAGTTTGTAACATAAATAAGGGTGCTTGGTGGCAAAGAAGTTATCAATTCATCAATTTTTGACTGAAAATTAATGTATAGCAAGCTTCAAAGTAAAATAGAATGAAAAAGTATTGTTCTGGCTAGAAATATTTTTGTTCTCCGAAAAAAACTGGAGGGGGTAGTTTTACCCTTTAAGTATGAGAAAGGGCCGATGTAAAAAATATGTGTTGTTCTTTTTTTGGTCTTCTACAGCATATCCAAAAACAAAAAAATCGGAGCCAGACACCTAAAAAACATTGCTTTAAGTAGCTATAGACAAACAATCGAATCTAACGCTACACGCTGAGAGTAAAAGTTTGAAAGTTCCTTATATACTAACTAGTCAAAATTCCCCTGCTTTCAGATTGCGCTTTTTTGCTCATAACTCGAGAAATAAAAATAAAAAATTAATAGAAAAAAGTGCAAAATTCTTAGTTTTACCAAGGTCAGTTTTGGAGCTGGCTTCCAGTCAAAAATATATGTGGCATATGTTCTTTTAAATTCTTCCTGTTCTCGCTTCATAGATTTTGAATGCTCTCAATATACTTGAATATATTTTCTAGGATTTCAGAAAATACGAAGTGTGGCTATTGAATAACCGGACTGATTTATTTTGCCGCTTGCTTTGGGCCTTGGCAACCTTCGTTCGAAGTCGACCGTCTACCTGAGCTCCGTCGGAATTATGTTGAGCTTGAAAGTAGAACATAAAAAATGATCCAAAATTTTTGGAAAATGCAATAACTTGTGACGAATCATGGTTTTTTCAATACGATCCTGAAACTAAGCGACAATCCATCCAGACGAAGAGTCCCATTTCACGGAGACAAAAGAAAGCACGAATGAGCAAGTGAAAATTCAAAGCAATGATGGTAGTTTTTTTTAATCAGAGGAATTTTTAACATTGAATGGGTACCTGAAAGTCAGACTGGTAACCAGGTGTACTAAGGAGGTTTTGACAACTTTTCGTGAACGCGTAAGAAAAAAAAAGACCTAAAATGTGAAGGAACAGTTCGTGGATTCTTCACCAGGACAACGCGCCAGCACACAAGGCGGTGTCTGTCGAGAAGTTTTGCGAAGAAGAAGATTTCCGTATTGGAGCACCCACCGTACTCACCTGACCTAGCTTCATGTGATTTTTTTCTGATCCCGAAGATCAAGTCTGAGCTAAAAGGAACCAGATTTAAGTCGGTGGATGCTGTGAAGGAAAAGCGGCGCGGCTCAGGAAAGACCTCTCAGAAAAGGATCTGCAATATTGTTTCAAAGAATGAAAGATACGTATAGAGCGGTGTAGGGATCGGCAAGGAGACTACATTGGAGGGGATAACGTCTCCATTGAATAATTTGGTAAATGAAAATTGTGAGAGCATCAATCCGGATATTTAATAGCCACACTTCGTATCATCAGATTTTATTGAATTCCATGGGTTTGTCAAGGGACTTTATAGGAGTTCAACGAATTTTAAAGATTTGATGTGATTTGAACGTATTTCAGGGGGTAGCAAGGAATTACATAAGATTTGAGGGCTTTTCATAGGATTTTTAAGATTTTAAGTGTTTTTATTTTATTTTTTTATTTCAAGGGCCGCTGCGAGCGGTTCTCGATGTCTTCTGGCCCATCGATGATTGTACCGATTCAATCTCACGCCCAGTCTGCCACTGCTTAGTTCTATAACACCCGGTGGAATATCTAATACATTTATAAAAAAAAAAGGAAAATTCACAAAATTCGTAAAGATTTGTCAGTCATGATAGCGACTTGCTTGAAAAAACGTTACAAATCTGAAAATCAAGAAAAATTGAGGCACTGGGATTTGAACATTTATCTTACCGAAAAATCATTGGGGATAATGACGTCAGAGACAAATGGCCAATAACACAGGTTTCAATAAAAAATAAGCACAGATGGGAATTAATCCTCATAAATGATGCAGTTTGTAGTCTACGGAATGGAAGTTTCGTTGAACTCTGGGGCCAAGGGCCGGTCACACGAACAACGTTTTATTATTTATGAATGGAAGACGGGTCGAGTCAAACGCGGGAAAATACGATGCGTAACATCTGAATCATTTAAGAAGTGCCTTGAAAATGTATTTGAGAATTCGACATTTATGTTGAGCTGTGAGTCACCGCAGTAAGGTCTGAATAAAGAAAGTGCACGGTATGCCTAAACCAACCTTAAATGAAAGTTTCTTAAAGATCGAAATGAAATCTACTTTCTCATGAAAATTTTTTGTGAACTGAAAAAGAACACCCAAAAAGTTCACAATTCAAAAATAGACTTCGAAACTACCCACTTTTACGGCTCACTGGAGACAAATGTACAATAAATATACAACAAAAAGAAAAAAGAGGGAGAAAAAGAAAAAATCAACCAGAACCAACCTCTCACTATTTTTTTTCCATCTTTTTTATACTACTGGGGACCAACATGTTTCGAAATCATTTTAGACTTCCTCATCAAGGGTAATTTATAGGAAAACAACAGGCGCAAGTAATAAAAACATTATTACATTAGAGAATCATTATCATTATCTAAATATCTAATTCGCACATGATCTTCCAGGCATAAATCCTTATTGAACTCTCCAGATCCTTTCTCTAGTTATTCCCATGACCTTCTCAATCAGTATTTTGGTAAATATTTTGCCCACGGTACTTAGTAGGCTAATCGCTCTATAATTAGCGCAATCGCCCTTATCATCCTTTTCTTTGTAGATTGGAACGTTGATACCATCCATACCAGTAGCCTTACCATTCATTAGTTTTTTAATCACGGATATAATGTCGTCGATATTGATTCTTCTTCCGCTACCTACAACGGGATTATTTAACGTATTCTCTTCAATAGAAAAGTTCTTATGCTCCATAGCTTGACCTCCATACAATTTTTTGAAAAAATCTCTCATACAGTCTTTTATTTGTCCGAATCCCATACCATTTCACCATCAGCATTCTTGATTCCCACTACCTCAGTGCTAGCACTTCTTTTCCTCATCTTCTTGACCCATTTCCAAAATAATTTCTCATTTCCTTCAAAGTAGTTTTGCATTTGTTTAACTTCTTCCACTTTGATTTTATCCTTGCTTTCTCTGATTAGTATCTTGGCTTATCTGTTTTTATCCCTGTAATCATTATCTAATCTAGTTCTCTCCTCATCGCTAAGACCTTTACTACTCAATGTTCTCGAGAATGCTTGCTTTTTCTTGTTGACAGCCACGCGGATTTCATCATTTCGCCAAGCATCTCCAGCCCTTCTCCCTACAGCCGCAGTACCGCACACTTCAGATGCAATCTTGATGATGATATCCCATAGTGTTATCCATGCGCCCTCTACATTTTTATTTTTCAATTCAGTCTTTCCGTCTTCTTCATGATGTTCTTAATATTTATTCAGGTTTTCACGATATTCAAATTGTATTTCTGGTTTCTGCAAATTCTCTATTCTAACTCGCGTCTGCTTCGGCTTATTATTAGTTCTTCTTCTCCTCCATCCTTGACCTAGACTCATTTTTGAAACTATCAGGTAGTGATCCGTCCCGCACTCACAGCCTCTTATAACCCTTGTATCCCTCACAAGCCCTCTCAGTCTCTTATCCGTTACAACAAAGTCAATCATACTGTGACTTTCGCCTCTGCGCCAAGTATACATGTAGTTATTTTTATGTCTAAGCCAAGTGTTTATAATAAACAAGTCTTTTTCTAAGCATAAGCTAATCAATTCATCTTCGTTATCGTTCGTTTTTGGGTCTCCGAAATGGCCCACTACCCTGTCGGTACCTTCGCGTTGCACACCAACCCAGCCATTCATATCTCCAAGTAGAATTATTTTTTCGCCAGGATCGCAAGACCCTAGTGTATAATTTAACGAGTCCCAAAAGGTATCTTTTACATCTCTCTCGTCACCATCAACTTAAGCGTAGCACGCTATGATAAATAGTCTTCTGATTTCTACTTTTATTCTAATTCATAGTAATCTAGGTGATACACATTCATACTTTTTGACATGTTGTTTTGCTCTCTCATTCATAATCAGACTGACCCCTTGGGTACCATATGATTCATTATCTACTCCTGACCAAAGTTCGAGTCCGTTCTCTATATTTCTAGCTTGACATCCCTTTTTCTTTCTTTCCGGTACACACAAAATATCTAGCTCCCTCACGCACATTGTATTCCTCAATCCCTTTTCCTTAAGATCATTTACACCTCTAGCATTCCAAACACCTAATATCCATTCATCGCCTAAAACTTTTCCGAGAACATGCCTTTCGTCAGTAGAAGTGTCAATCCTGACCGAGGCTACATTATTATTTATATTATTCATCGTTAAAAGTATACACCCAACTACAACTTGATGCGAGAAATTCATTTCATAAGTATAAAATCATGTCCAAATTAAGCAGCTCAATCGTTATAAGGTGGAGTGTCCATTCATAATGTCAGTCCCACTCAACTTCGGTCATGCAATGGAAAGTATGAAAACGAAGCCAGAACTAAAGGAGTTATGTTCGGTTTGTGTTATATGCTGAGGAGGGCACCAGTCTCCTGCAGTTTGGTCTCGAAGTTGGAAAAAGACCATTCAATGCAAATGTGACAAGAATACCATTATTATCTGAAAATGAAACAGAGATAATTAATAGCATTTGTTACTTTCGTACATGTTTCATTCCTTGATTGAAAACGATTATCACATAGGCAAACATTCTGAATAAGAACTAAAGTCAATTATTTTATTCTTCAATTCAAAATTGATTTGCACGTAGGCAAAATTCTAACCAAAACTACACTCAATGTATCCAATTAATGACTCCATCCCAAATTTTGTTGTATCTAGCAAGATCTCTTTTTAAATTAATAGCTTTGTTATCTTCTCTCCTTATAAATAGCATTTTCATGAACTCTTCCTTTTTTTATTTCTCTCATGGCACAAAATTTTAACATCATCCCAATTAAAATTATGACCACTTGTTAGTCAATATTTTGTAGGGACCGAATAATGTCTTGCACTTCTATGAAAATTATTTTTATGTTTCTCTTTTATTGTTCTAACTCTTTTATTGTTCTAAGTGACTTGCTCATTTACCCTGTATAAAGAGCATTACGTTGTCTACATTTAAATTTGTAAATCACACATAGTTTATCAAGTTTCTCTTATTCATCTCTACCCAATTCTACAATCAAATTACTTTTGAATGGAATTCTATATATCGTATTTAAGCCCAATTTCCCTAACATTGACTTCAAGATGCTTGAGATTTTTCCAAAATAAAGTAAGACAACCGTATTGAGTCTATTGTAATCCAATGTATTATTTTCGTTCTGATTATTGTTTTTACTCTTAATTTGAACAATTCTGTTATGCATATGCTTGTCAATAAAGGCAATCGTATAATGGTGGAGGAAAAAAAATCTGTTTGCATAATTCAATATTCTTTTCACGCAATTCTGAATAAGATAATTTAAGAGCTCTATCAATCAATTTCTTTCCAACTCCTATTTTTTGAATGGAATAATTGGAATTAGAGATCAGTATCCTTCCCGAACAAGTTGTTTTTCTATGCCAATCAGTGATAATATAATTTTCATCAGTTTCTGTTAAAGTCAAATCAATAAAATCCATTCTGCCTCCCGCTTCAGTTTCAACATTGTACTGTAATTTTGGATTATACTATTAAAAACATTAAGTAGGGTATCCACATTCTGTGCATGTCAAGAAGGTACTGAACCACCAACAAATCTTGCATATAAGTCCAATTAAAAATTGATTTGATCAAAAACTTAATTTTCCAAATCTTCCATCACAATTTTAGCAAGAATTGGGGACAAGACTGAGCCTATAGGAATTCCAAATTTTTGTTCATAAAAAGTACCATTGAATTTAAAATAAACGGAATTAAAAACATATTCAATAGCATCAAGAAATTATTTTCTCGAAACCTCAGTATGAAGTTCGATCATATCCAATTTTTTTTCTATGGCAAGCTTTACTCTTTCATGTGGGCTGTTAGAAAACATGGCTGTTATGTCTAAAGAAACAAAAATGTGATTTATTGGTATTTTAACATATTCAATTAATTTAAAAATGACAGCAATATTTTTTATTGATCTTTCCGAAAGGGTTACTGATTCGTTAATAATTTTGCTAAGGAGTTCTTCCAATTTTCTCGACGGTGAAGCTATTGTCGAAATAACTGGTCGTAAAGGCAAATCTGCCTTATGAGCTCTAACCAGGCCGTTGGCCAAATATAGATTAGTATGCATTGTATCAATATCGGATCTTTTAATATTATTCCCCAAATATTTTTGAATCCTTAATCTTCCTAAAATTTTGAATGCATCTTTTTGAAGCATTCTTGTAAGATCATTTGGAATAATCCATAATTCAGGATGAAATTTTTTAAAAATTTTGTTTAAAAAAATCCTTCGTTTAATTCTTTTTTCATAAGCTCTGTAGTACCCCATTAATCAAAAAATTCGTTTGACAAACCCATAAATTTTGCTCTCAATTCTTCTACTTTCTTATCTGGTAATTTTGAAATATTAGCTTCAATGTCTTTAATGATATTCATTTATTAATCAAATTGAAGATATATCTCTTCAATTTATTGGCAGTCTCGTTAAAAGTTTCTTTGTTTCTTTTATTATCTAAGTCGGAACATACTTTCTTGTTAAAATCAAATCTCTTTTTCGGAAAAACCCATGAATCAATCAATCTTTCTGTAATGCTTCCAATTTCAGTTGTTTTTTCACAATTCTATAACCAAAATACTTAGACTATACTTCTGAACTTCAGCAACTTTTCGAGTAAATTAATAAAAGCAGTACAAGAATACAATGCTGGGCACCTGTAAAACTAATTCAATTTCTTGTTTACCCGTTAATAGGGACTGATATTGTATTTAGGTGCTAATATAAATTCCTGTCGTAAATTGTAATCAATAAAGTGAAAAAGACGCGAATTTATGTCATTCATTTTGAAAAAATCCATTTTTGAGCCTTAAAAACACTTTTTCCAAAACGGCTCGGGGAATTTTTCTAAAATTTATTTTGCACACTATTTTTGAGATCATGAATTGAAATCAAGACAAAAAATTAGAATGCTATGATCTTTCATTCAAAGTTGGTTCAGACACACCGTGAGTGTTTTACAATCTATAGAATTTATAACCCCTTTCTATAATTGAGTACGAAAAAGTACTACCGCCGAATTCAAATCTATATTATTTGTATTTAAACTCGATTCAATACTATAATTTTCTTGTGATTCTGATAGCAATAATTCTCAAACTCGCTACAATTGCCTTTTTCAGACTAGATTCCATAAACTAGGAAAAGGGCCACAATTTCCCCTTGCCATCTTTATTTCATGAGAAAAAATGAATGCCCAATGGTCCGGAAACATGATCTAGGTAGCAGAACAAACTTTTTTAGCAAAACTTTTCTTCGAGTGCTCTTCGAATTATGCTACCAGAAAAAAACAGGATAGAAATCTTGACTTATTCGATGAGATAGATGGAAAACACAATCGAGGCACGTGGCTTTGTTCCAAATTGGATTGGATCTAGTGGTACATTAATTTTTTTTATATCTATTTTAGGAAACGTCAATTAATTACGTAAAGCTTTTTGAAGGGGAGGGGGTCAGGAAAATCTTACGATCCTCACT
>JAUMHM010000048.1:6535126-6553301 GCA_032362435.1 Melikaiella ostensackeni
AAAATTTGACAAATTACTTCCAGTAAAGCACGCACCACTAACCAACACAGTGAAAAACATCTCTAGCCATCCTCTCAACAATGAAACACCTCCTTTCATCAAAATAATATTCAATTTAATATACATGAAATTCTTTGAGATCAATCTTAAATCTTTGAAACTGTACATTAAAATTAAATTAATAATTGGAAACTGATATTTCTGAAATAAATATATCTCTGCGTTTTACTTATTACGTTTCTTTAATTTTCTTATAACTAAAAATACTTGGAATAAAAACGAAGCCTAACCTTTTTGACTTCTGATATTAGTTTCAGTAAAAATAATTAAATTGCTGCAACCTATTACAATTACCTTTTTTAATTTCAAGCATGAGTGTCTTCATTAACCTTCTTAGTTTATTTTATGAAAGAGTTGGATTAATTTTAAATATTATAAAAGTTGAATGACTTTCCCCTTCTTTAAATCTTCCGAAACTGTAAATTTAACAATTTTCAACCTTACTTCTTTAGCAGCTTTCAGTGTGAAACTTTCAACATTAAATTATTTAAAACAGGAATCGTTGAATATTAAACAACTTTGAATTGAAAGCTTGTATCGAAACATTGAAAATAGTTTGATTTCATTCTCAAATCTTTGTTAAATTTTGATGTTTGAAAATAATTAAGTTTGGGCAATGAAAACTTCGCAGATTCAAAATGAAACTTTAAAAATTGTACACACCGAAGGGAATGTTTAAGGGTGAATAATTTCTAATTGTTTCAAAATTAAAAAGTTCAGTTTCAAATCTACAAAACTAAAATAATGACTGTTTTAAATCTGCGACACAGTATCACAATTGAAAGTGTCGGAATAAAACATTCAAAATTACTAATTTAATACTGATACATAATTGAAACTTAATTTTCAACTTTAAATTATTTAAAATTGTACAATATAAAATTTAAAGCGTGCATTTTAGTTTCAATAAACGTTCGAAATGAGATTTAATTTTAATTTTTTCAATGTTTGATATTTAATAGTATAATTATATATTGTATTGAAAACTTCAAATAATTAAATAATTCTCAAATCAAAGCCTTCGACATTAAGCAATCTGTAAATGAAAAATACTTAAAATTGTACATTTTCAAAAACTTGAAAGTTACAAAAATGCAGAAATATTCATTCTAGGCTTATCAATATAAATCATTCTAGTACTAAGCATGCAAAACTGAAAACTAATCAATTTTACAACTTAAAAGTGAACCATTTTCAAATTTAGATCATTTAAAATTGACAAGTTTTGAATCTAAAAGGCTGAAATTTGGCGGATTCAAAATGAAATTTTAAAAACTGTTTACAGAAAATAGTAACGGTTAAGGGTGAATATTTTTTAACTAGATATTTCAAAATTGAAAAGTTTAATTTTAATTCTTAAAAACTGAAATAACATTTAAAATTTGTGGCACAATAAAAAATTGAAAATGTGGGAATGAAACATTCAAAATGATCCATATTTAAAAATCAACTATTCCACTATATAATAACTTCAAATTGAAATCGTGCACACTTGAAAAATTCCGAAAAATCATTAAAAAGTGAATTTTTTTAAAGTAGCTTTCTAATTTTCCAAGCCTCATTCCAAATTAATCTGTGAAAAAATGAAAAAAAATTGCCTATGAATAAGACCATGCAAGATCTAGGCATTCAATATTGAATTGTTTTAAATTTGAAAATGTTCTAAATTAAACATTTCAAACTCAGTGCCTTTCAAATTATTTCTTTGAAGTACACTGGAACCTCCATTTAACGCCCCGCTATATACCGCCTTCTTAGAATTCCCACTGGCTGCATTTAATAATAAGGGTGTCCAAGAGGCCGAGAGAGAGTCGCTGTGAGCTCATTATTAAAAAAGGACCATCCTTTATCATAACGAAAATCTACATTTGTACAGAATACAGTTAATAAATATTATGTATTCCTACTGGAAATGGTTCATATGGTCCTGAATGTTCACATCATAGAAATTCTTGGAAGGGCGTCACAGCCGTTGCAGGCCATGCCCAAAGCCGGCGGTATATAGAGGTTCCAGTGTAACTGAACTGTACAATATAAAATTGGAAGCATAGTAACCTTGTTCTATATTTGTACGTTATTAATTGCCATTGCAATGTTTCACGAATGCTGCAGCTCGCATATAATATCATTATTAATAATAATAATCTTCGATCTCATTCACTCACTTTGTTTATATTGAAGCTCCTATGTTTCCGCTTACTTTTCGAGTGTTTTTTGTTTCGCGATTCTTTCCTGCATACGAGGTTTGGCTATTAGATAACCGGACAAACTTTCTTCATGTGTACATTTTCATTTAAATATCTAACAGTTTCTTTATCGATGTTCACTGAGTCAACAATTGCTCGAATGCTCAGGATCGTCGCGGATCGTTTTCAATTACTTTCCTCCCCTCCTTAAATTTTTTTAACCAATCGAAAACTTGAACACGAGATAGACACATATCACTATAAACTGTCTTTAACAAGTTACGTTTCTGCAGCGGATTTTCCAAGTTTTACAAGAAACTTCGCGTTGACGCGCTGTTCTTCTTTCACACTCAACATAATTCCGGCAGAGCTCAGGTAGACGGTCAACCTCAAATAAAGGTTACTGTCGTACTGAGGGTCGTACCACCTTGAAAATTGGAGGTTAGAGAGGAAAAGAGCACAAAATAAATATCAGACCCTGTTTGTTGCTGCCGAAGCCTCAAGCAAGCGGTGAAAAAATCAGCCCGGTTATTCAATAACCACATCTCGTATGTGTCAATGTGACAGTTTATTGGTATATGTCAGTTTGACATCTTATAAAATTATTCCCACGTGAAGCAATATGAAGTTGTTCCTTTTACATGGAAATGCATTATTAACAATTTTTAACTTTATAAGTCGTTATGCACGATTTGAAAGTTAATAATTTTCAAGGATTTAGTTTCAAGATCCTAATTTAAGCATGCTACAGCTTTCAAACGGAGTTTGGACTTGTTTAATTTTTAATCCTCCAAGATGAATTCATTAATTTTGAAAGTTTCAGCATTGAAGATTACAAACTCCAATTAAGGAAAAGAACAGTTTTGAACTGAAAGGCTTTGAATTTTGCAATTTCAATATTGGATTCATAGCGATCTTGTGTTATACGCTCAAAATTGAAAAATATTTGATTGTAAAATTTCAAGAATGAATAATAATTCTAAATGGAGTGTTAAAAATTAAACTATTGGCAACTAAAAAGTTAAAAATTGTGTTGTTTAAAATCAAAATAGGAAAAAATTCATTCATCTGAAATTCATACCTCAATATTCAAATAATTTCTTTAATTTTGAATGTTTACAATTTTAGAGTTCTGAATTTTCATATTAAACGCTTAGTTTTAAATTTTTCCTTTCATATTAATTTTAATTCTGCAATTGAAATAAAAAAGATTGAATTTTGAAAAGTATAATTAACATTTGGAAAATTGTTAGTTCCTAACGATTTAAATTTACTTGGAACAATTGAAGTTTTGAAGGGTTTGAATATAAAAAATTTTTATATTACAATTCTTGGAAATTGAAAATGTTTTCAGCTTTAAATGCAGTTTGGATTCATTTGATTTTCAACGTTCAGTAGTTTGTTTTTCGTATAATTTTTGTTATATACGTTGTTTTTCAGTATAATTCAATTTTGAAGGTTTATAATTGAATGTTTCTTCATTTTGAACGGTGAAAATGACGGTGAATTTATTTTTTGATCAGAGAAATCAGTCTCATAATTTTTAATGTTAAATAAACATTTTTTGAATGTAATAACAATTTAAAATTCTAGAATTTCAGAAGCTTTATCTTTGAAGCATTTAATATTGTTTTCAATTTCAAATTATTAATAAATTTTAATCGCTTCGAATTGAAAATTATTTGAATTCAAAAGTTTTCAGCATTGAAATATACAATCTTCAACGCTTCTAGTTAGAAATAATAGAATTCCAATCCCGATGGATTTTAAATGATTCAATTTCCAAAATCTTAATGTGAAATTATGCAATTTGGAATGTTTTGAAATTGCCCTATTTTCGAAATTTTAATCTGAAAACATTCAACTTTGAGTTTTTCAATTTAAAATTAGACTTTTCAATTTTAAAAGCTTTCATTTAGAAATGATGCAAGTTTAATTTGCTTTCACTCCATTCGAAATGTTGTCCTTTTTTCAAAATTTTACCTGATCTAAAGTTGTTTGATTAGGAACGTTTTTTATTCAAACTCGTTCAATATATTTTTTTGAATTTTGAAACGCTTTCAATTCGAAATTATTAATTATTAATTATTATTTCAAAAATTAAGCTCCTAATATTAAGAATTTTGTTTAATAATGGATTTTTGAATGGTTTATATTTTTAGTGTAAGCACTCCAGAAGGACAAATGTTTATTGTTAATTAATTTAAATTTAAAATTAACAGAGTTTTAAATCACCAAAATAGATGGTAGTTGAAAAATAAAGGGCTTCTTATTTTTTATTTTACATTAATAAAAGTTTTATAAATCGAAGAATTGAAATTTATTTAATTTTAATTTCAAATACTCTAGAAATAGAAGAGTTCTGATTTCTTGAATGCTTCGTTTTTGTATTTCAGTATTCAATATTTAGATTGAGAAATTTTTCAGGTTTGAAAGTTTAATTTTTTCAATTTTAATGACCTGAAAAATGGTTTGCTAATCGAGAAAGCTAGAATATTTTTAATTTAAATAACGAATTTCACTGCTAATAAGAAACTTCATGCGTACAAAGTGCGCGAATGATCAAGATAATAAATCAAGAAGAGAATTCTTCGTTCAAATGGAACTTTTCTACGTTTTTTATATATACAGTATATTATGTCGAATCCAACCTGAGATTACGGTTTTACTGCGCAGTGCTCGGATCGAAATCCTTTCGAAACTTTTAAAATACCCTGAAAGCTTTGAAATCTTTTAAAATCCTTCAAGAATCCCTGAAATCTCTTGAGATCCTACAAAAATTCCTGGAAAACTCGTCAATATTTTTAAATCCCTTGAAATCGGTAGAAATTCCCTGGAACCTTTTAAGGATACCTTTTCAAAATCCTTTGGAATTCTCTAAAATCCCATAAAATCTAATAAAGCTTCTTGAAATCCCTTGAAATCTGTTGAAATTTACTGAAATCCATTAAAAACCCTTGAATTCTGTTGAAGTCCTCTAAAATTCCTCGGAAACGTCTTTTTTTCTAATCCAGAAAATCTATAAAAATTCCTTTTAATCTTGTGGAATCAACTACGAAATTCTTGGACATTAAAGAAAAAGTCAAGAATCTATCGATCAAACTTGGACATCGCACTCTTAAATGCCTCCATTTTTAAAATAAATAAATAAATAAATAAGAGGAAAGAAACAGAAAACAATCACCGAATCCCCTTCCTCCCTTTTTTCTTTCGTTTTCTTATTTTTTATTTTGAATCACAATCAAAAAAATATTTACAAAAAATCTACCATTGTTTCGGTGCTTATTGGTAGATTTCTTGTAAATGTTTTTTGATTGTAATTTAAGAAATAAATAAAACAAGACAAGAGGATAAAAGAAGGAAGGGGATTTAGAGGTTGCTTTCGTTTTCTTACTTCTGTTTTTATTTCATTTTATTATTTTCATTTTGAATGGAGACGTTTAAAAGTGTGTTGTCAAAATTTGGTCGTTAGGTTCTTGTTTACTTTTAATTTCTTTTGAAATCTTATGAATTCCTCAAATACTGTGAAATTCGTTAAAATCCCTTAAAATTTTGTGAATGCCGTAAAAACTCCTTGAAATCTTTGAAATCTCGCGAAATTATTTAAAATTCCTTAGAAATTTTTTCATTTCTTGAAATTTTCTTTAATCCTACGATATTCTTTGAAATTTCATGAAATTTCTCGGAATCTTTTGAAATACACTATATTCTTCAAAATCCTTCGAAATTTTAGAAATTTCTTAAATCTTGTACAATCCTTAGAAATTGTTTCAAATCCCGTACAACATCTTGAAATGTTCAATAACTTTTTATATTCATTTGGAAATGTTTAAATCTATAAAATCGTCTGAGATCTCATAAAATCCTATGGAATACACAGAAATCCTTTAAAATCACTAAAAAGTCTTCAAAAATTCATTCCATTTAATTTACTCCCTAAAATCCCTTGAAATTCTGTGATAAACCCTTTTAAAACCCCTTTAAATTTTTGAAATCTTTTGAAATTTCTTGGAATCTTCTGCAATACTCGAAAATATTCCAAATTCTTCGAAATCTTTTTAAAATTTTTAAATCTTTAAAGTCCTTGGAGCTCCTGTAACATCGCTTAGGTCTGGTAAAATCCTTAAGAAAACTTTGTAATACTTTGAAATCCCACTAATTATCTTAAAATTTGTAATATCTCTCGAAATTTCTACAAAAATTTTAGAACCTTTGAAATTCTCTGAAATCTCTTGAAGTGGTTTGAAAACTTTCGAAATCTTCAAATTGTTGTAATGTTGATTTTTGAGTCAGAGGTCTGAAATATTACTTTGACAATCGGAATAAACTTTAAAGTTAAGACAATATTTTAACAATAATCATTCAGCTTGAAGGATTCCAAATGTGAGTTCAAAATATTTTTTTCTGATCTGTTAAATTTGACTACTTGGATTATTTTCAAATGAGAGAAGTTTATAATTTACATTAATTTTGAACTTCAGGAACATTCATTTTGAACACTTTAAACTCAAATTTACTCAAAAATTTCTGGTATAAATTTGGGATAATATAATTTCAATATGAATTTATTTATTTTTCAATCACTGAATTTGAAATTAATCGATTTTAAACGTTTACGACTTAAAAATGTCCAACTTGCAGTTTAAAAAATTTAAAACTTTGAATACGGATTCACGCAATTAGAAATTGTTTACTTTTAAGCGTTATTAATTTAGAGTTGTTTAATTATAGAGCTTCAGTGAGAAAATATTCAATTCTTAATGTTCCCAATTAAAATAGTACAATATTTTATAGTTTTTAATTTCAATTTTATATGCTTCAAAATGTAATTAAAATTGAAAGTGAGTAGCGGACTTCTGAGAAAAATGGAAAAAGTCAGTTAGTCGCATTTTTTCAAAAAAATCGAAAAAAGTCGAAAAAGTCGCACGACTCGAGCTCTGACTGCGCTGTGAGCATAAAAAAAGAAGCGAAAAAAGCTATAATTCGCATCCAGATCTTGTTCCGGCGATCAACTCTTGAAATTGAAGGCCATCGGATAGACGATAAACCCTTAAAAATCGCCATGTTAAACATTCAACAACACTCATATTGGTATTCCTTCGATGAACAAAGCTCATACCATTATCTGAAGTCATATCGTTCCGGTTTGTTGCCGGCCTTTGTTCTAAATAATGCACGCTTCTTGCTTGAGAATCGCCTCTCATTCATAAAGTATAGAACCTGCCTGGAAATTATTAACCACAAATAAAGCACAAGCATAGATAGATAAATAAATGATACATGCGTCCTAAACTACGACCCAAGACAGACTTATGCGTAAACATCTCCGACAAACGTTAAATTAAACTAAAATCTTACATAAATCAAAGAATAAATAAATCTTTATGAAGTATTCAAAAGATTTTCAAAATATTTCACGAAGATTTCAAAAGATTTCAAAATACTTCCAAGATTTCAAAAAAACGTTAATTTAAACTAAAATTTTATATAGATAAAAGAATTCACAAAAAGATCAAAGATTTCAGAAAGATTTCAATGATTTCAAATACTTTACAAATAAAATTACATGAATAAAAGAATTCACAAAAAAATCAAAGAATTCAAATATTTTATATAGATTTCACGAAGATTCCAAAGATTTTTAATATTTTACAAAAACTTCAAGAAATTTTTTGCGATTTCAAAATATTTCACGAAGATTTAAAACAATCGTTCACTTAAACTAAAATCTTACGTTAATCGAAGAGTTTACAAAAATATCAAAGATTTCAGAAAGATTTAGAAAATGTCAAATATTTTATAAAAATTTCACAAGCACTTCAAAAGATTGCAAAATTCTTCCAAGATTTCAAAGATTTCACAAAGATTTCAAAATATTGCAAACAACTTCAAATATTTCAAACAATCTTTAACTTAAACTAAAATCTTATTTAAATCAAAGAATTTACATAAGTGTGAAAACTTTCAGAAAGATTTCCAAGATGTTACAAAGATTTCAAAAACTCTTTTGCGATTCCAAAATATTTCACAAAGATTTCAAACAATAGTTAACTTATACTAAACACTTACATAAATAGAAGAGTTCATAAAATTATCAAAGATTTCAGAAAAATTTCAATAATTTCAAATATTTTACAAAAATTTCACAAAGGCTTCAAAAGATTGCAAAATTCTCCCAAGATTTCAAACAAACGTTGACTTACAGTAAAATCTTACACGAATCAAAGAATTCACGAAGATCACGAAATATTTCAGAAAAACATCAAAGATTTTGAAGATTTTACAAAGATTTCAAGAAATATTTAGCGATTTCAAAATATTTCACAAAGAATCTGAAGATTTCACAAAGGTTTCAAAGGATTAAAAAATACTTCAAAGATTTCAAAGAAACGTTAACTTAAACTACAATCTTATATAAGTCAAAGAATTCACAAAAATAACGAAGATTTCAAAGATTTCAAATAGCTTATAAAGATTCCAAGAAGATTTTAAAAGATTGCAAAATACTCTCAAGATTTCAAACAAATGTTTACATAAACTAAAATCTCACATAAATAAAAAAATTCACAAAAATTTCAAAGATTTCTAAGATTTTACAAAGGTTTCAAGAAATATTTTGCGATTTCAAAATATTTCACAAAGATTTCAAAGACTTCAAATATCTTATAAAGGTTTCACAAAAATTTCAAAAGGTTGCAAGATATTTCCAAGATTTCAAGCAAATGTTAAAACAAACTTAAATCTTACATAAATCGAAGAATTCACAAACATTCCAAAGATTTAATATATTTTACAAAAATTTCACAAAGACTTGAAAAAATTGAAAAATACTTCCAAAATTTCAAACAAACGTTAATTTAAATTAAAATCTTACACAAATCGGAGAATTCACAAAGATCACGAAAGATTTCAGAAAAATATCAAAGATTTCAAAGATTTCACAAAGATTCAAAAGATTTCACAAAGATTTCAAAAGATTGCAAAATACTTCCAAGATTTCAAACAAACGTTAACATAAACTAATTTTTTATTATACCATTATATTATGAAAAATTAGTTTATGTTAACGTTTGTTTGAAATCTTGGAAGTATTTTCTAAAAAAATCTAAAAATAAAATAAATAGTAATAATATAATATAATAATAAAAATAAAATAATATGTAAATAAAATATATAATGAATATTTATAATATTATATAAAATTATATATTAAAAATGATAAATTATAAATTATAATTATAAATTATAAATTATATAAAAATATAATTATATAAAATTATATAAAATATATTTATAATATTTCACAAAGATTCAAGATTTCACAAAGATTTCAGAAGATTGCAAAATATTTCAAAGATTTCAAACAAACTTTAACTTAAACTAAAATCTAACATAAATCAAAGAATTTACAAGACTATCAAAGATTTCAAATATTTTATAAAGATTTCACAAAGATTTCAAAAGATTGTGAAATACTTCCAAGCTTTCAAACAAACGTTAATATAAACTAAAATCTTACATAAATCAAAGAATTCACAAAAATTTCAAAGATTTCAAATATTTTACGAAATTCTCACAAAGGTTTCAAAAGATCGCAAAAAACTTCAAAGATTTTAAACAAACTTCAACTTAGGCTAAAATCTTACGTAAGTCAAAGAATTTATATAAATGTAAAAAAAATTCAGAAAGATTTCTAAGATTTTACAAAGATATCAAGAAATATTTTTCGACTTCAAAATATTTCAAATATTATTTCATCATGACGCACGAAGCACATCTGGACTGATAAGAGGGAGAGAAGTGAATATAGATCGGGAGAAGCGTAGCGGTGTTGGATCGATGAGAGGGAGAGAAAAGTGGAGAGAAGCAAGCGTCCGGTCTCTCTCTTTCTTATTGCACGTAACGTCTCCATTTACGCAGTTCAAGCCTGCGCCTTACGTCTGCGTAATGCGTTATAATTTTTCGTCACCAAGCCAAAGCATTTAACGCACTAGCTCAGGCTTAACTCTCCATATCGAAGTCTGAGATGTTTACACATCAATAATATTCTCAAAATACAAGCAACAAGTTCCGGTTGGATATACCGAGTACTCAAGGTATTTTTCCGAGGGCACATGAATACGTAACATGATGAGAAATGATTGCAATTCGACCTTCCAATAACCGAGCCCATAATGTACTCAATTTATAATTCTGACACTTTCTTGCTTACGAATTCATTTTGCAAGTAAGTTTAATGAGACAATATATCTATTTAACGCAACCTTCTTTCTCTCACCCTTTGTTGACGCTGTTTTTCCTTTTATTTTTCATACTTAATTTATAAATGGTATGAAATATTCATTTCTGAGAAAAGGATGTACAATAGAAAGCAGTGTATTTGAAATGATTTTTAAACAAGTTCCACCAATGAATAACACAAAAAGAAAAGAAATTTAATCTTCTCAAATTCATCACTCTCTACCCTCTTCCTTCTGATAAATTGTCCTCTGAAAAACTTAAATTTCACCTTTCGACGCAGTTCATTTTAATGAAAAGGCTTTTCAACCCTCCAGCTTCCTGTTCCAATTTTCTTTCCTTAGGCCCTTTTTCGTAGGCCCAGCCTCATATTATTCTGGTTTTCAATCCCCTGCTTTCTCCCTTCTAAAATTTTCTCACTACCCTGACAAATCTCACGCATCTTTTCCTTTTTGTGATCATGTTACTTTTTTACTTTCAAGTAAGAAATACACCTTTATATCTGAATAAGTTTAGCTCTTCCTTTCCCTTTCAAAAAAGTAAGTTGAAATGAAGAATAAATAAAAAAATATTTTATCTTTAAAATATTATTTTCTCCAAAATTGTTGCAGCCAATTTATTCGGTCTTACGGTCAATATTTCAAATCGAAAGGCAATAAAATATGTTAAAAAGATATCTCTGTCTTGTATCATCCGTCCGTAAACATCGTATCATTTAAAATATTAACATTTCTTTATTATTTGAGCCTCTCAAAAAAATTATTGATACCTTAGCTAAACTGCTGACTAATATGTCGTATTTTGATTTAAAATTCTTTTAAGTAATTTCCAAAAACTGAACAAACTAACTTGACACGGATTTTATTTAACTCTTCATAAAGACCCGCAGTATGGTCTAAGTGTTGAGTAACCTTTCTAATTTTAACATTATTATTGCTTTTTGATTTGAAATATTGACCGTAAGACCGAATAAATTTGCTGCAACAATTTTTCAAAATTAAACAATGGTCGAAGAAAAAAGAAACAGCTCTAGATCCATTTTGTATGAAATTTTTTGTGATTAATATATTATTTTCTCTACAAAAATGAATAATACTAAGATAATAACAAAAATGGTATAAGTTTACTCGTCTTCAACATATTTGCAGGGTAGCCCTTTCAATCGAGGAAAAAAGTTCCCCGTTTTTCCCCGGATCGCAAAAATTGTCCATGGGCATTGAAATTAAACAATTCGAAAACGAAAAAATTCGAATGAAATTTTTTTCATTCGAAGTAATCAAAGCTGAAGTGCAAGTTAAAGTACTCGAAGTGGAAGTCGTTTGCATTTGAAACTTTTAAAATCAAAGCTTAAAAATTTTTCAATCCAGAATTTTTGTATGAAACGCTCAATAATTTATACGTTTAAAGTGGAAGCTTTCAACACTTTTTAATCGAACAATTTTAAATTTAATGCCGTTAAAATTTGTTGGTGTTTTGCGTGGGCTTTCGGGTCAAATAATTAAAAAAGCTGTTTTTTTTTAACCAAACGTTCCGACTTTCATGTGAGTCCTCTTCAGTGGTTTATTTCTAAAAACGGAAATTGCATGTAATACAAACGCTGTTTGTTTAGTTAAAAAATTATACATTTTAATAAAAACATATCAGAATTTGAGCAACAATTATAAGATTTTTCAATACAAAATTTACAATTACAAAGGAAAAGAAAAAATTTTCAACATTCAAAATGACAGAAATTAAAATGAAGAATTATTATTATATGTATTTGAAAACCAATAATAATGACAATTAAAGTAAGATGAATATTAAAATAATATCCAAAATTTTTGGTACCTCATCAGTTATATGATTTTATAAATACCTTAACAATTGTGTAAGAAATTATTCCTCACAACACTGTACACTATTGCCGATAAAAATTTGGATTTTTCGTCGTTTTTTCGGAAACCACATATTCGAGGACCGGAATTGGCTAGTTCAAATAAAAAATTTTATAAATCGAACAGTGCTGAAAAATATCAATTAATTTCTTTTCAACTGAACACTCTTTAATTTAAAAGTTAAATTAATTTCAATTCAAGTCGCTTCAAATTAATAATTGTTCAGTTATTACTTAAGCATCAAAAATCAATACTTTTACTTCAAAATTAAAAAATTCACAAAATGCAACAATTAAAATTGTAACTTTCAAAGTTTAAATTTATAACTCTAAAATTTTTACGATTTAAAGCTTTCTATTCCAAAAAATTTAGTTTAAAATTTGTTAGTTTCGAATATTTGACAAATAAACTCATTTTAAATGAGCAGTAAAATATCGCTAATTATTGAAAAGTTGTTCGTTTTTTTTAATTGAAAATTTTTTAATTGCATGAGTTAAAAATAGAATATTTCAGACTGAGACAATATTTAAATAGAATCTAAAATTGAATAAAAGTGTTAAATTACTTCGTTTATTGACAAAGTTCGCAGTGGAAAACAAACTTTATTTCCTAACCAAAACTTCAAATTTTCTGAGTTAATATTTTAGAATTATTAAAAATTAATTTTGATGCTTATTTAAACTGTTATTCTTTAATTTATAAATTATCAAAATTCTTATTTATTTGTCGTAAGCTTCGCAGTCTTTTCCCTTTTTTCTCCTTTTTCAATTTTTCTTGTTTTTCCACTTAAATGCAAACTGAGTTATTAGAACCCAATAAGAAAATCCAACTATTTTTGGTTGAAAGTTAATTTTTTTTTGTTGAAAAGTCTCCTATTATATTTTTGGTCAACATTTTTATATTTGGTTGCAAATTTAATTACATTGTTGAAAATTCAACAGTTTTATTGAAAAGTCATCCTTTTTGGTTGAAAATTAAATTGTTTTGTTGGAAATTCGTTTTTTTGGGTTGCAAATACAACTGCTTAGTTGAAAATTGCTCGGTTTTGGTTGAGAATTCAACATTTTTGTCAAAATTCCATAATTTTGAATTTAAAATTCAACTGTTTTGTGAAATAATTGTTATTTTCGCTGAAAATTCAACTCTCGTTGAAAATGCGACTATTTTGGTAGAGAACTCAAATACTAGGTTACAAATTATTTTCTTTGTTGGCAATTCATACTTTCTAGTTGAAAAATCAACTTTTTTGGCAAAAATTCGTCTTTTTGTTTGAAAATTCATGTTTTTTCTCGTAGAAATTTAATCTTCTTTGGTTAAAATTGCAATTTTTTGGTTGATAATTAATCTGTTTTGGCTGAAGATTCAACTATTTGGTTGAAAACTCGTCCCTTTTGGTTTGAAAATTCATGTTTTTTGGCAGACATTCAATCTTTTTTGGTGAAAAATGCAACTGTTCGATTGATAATTCGTCCCCTTTGGTTTAATGCAACTATTTTCGATTTAAAATTAAAATCTTTTTTGGTTGAAAATTCAACTCCACTCAACTCTCGATTCAATTCGCTTCCATATACCGCCTGCTTAGAATTTTCGCCGGCTCGCATTCGTCGATGAGGGGGTCCCAGGAGCCGAGAGAGAGGCCCGTGAGCTCAGCGCAGTTCAGCAGTTTCGTAGCCACAAAGCGGGCAGTTCGAACACTCGCGTGCATATTTCGCATTCATTTTCGAATACACGCGGAACATTCTCTTTTCATTAATTAGTCTTCATTATTAAAGAAGGTCCATCTTTTATGATAACAAAAATCTAGATTTGTACGAAATAGAGTTAATTATTATTATGTATTTCTACTGGAAATGGTTCATACGGCCCTGACTATTCGAATCGCAGATATTCTTGGAAGAGCCTCGCGGTCATAGCAAGCCATACCCGAGACTGGAGTTAAACGAAAAGTTGGGTGTACTTGGTTAAAAGTTGAACTACTTTGTTAAAAATCATTTTTTCGTTGAAGATTCATCTCTTTGGATGAAAATTCAACTATTTTGTTAAAAATTCGCCATAAAAAATAGTCAAAAATTATTGTTGTTAACTAAAAATTTAATTAAGAACGTGAAATAGAAATATTTAGGTAACATACAAGACCCTTGCCCTTCATTTTCAAAAAAGGCTTTCTATTACCTTTTTATTCGTATTTCGAAAACTTAATTTTCGATTGTACGCTAATCATAAGTATTAGTCATAGTTCATTTGTAGTTCAAAATATTTGAAATTTCTAGAATTTTGAATACGGTCATTTCATGATTTTCTACCGGGGCAGAGTTCTCAACTACCGCTAACTCATCCAGTAAAATGATTTCTGAAATTCAAAAAATAAATCAAAATTTCCAAATTTTAAGTACGGTAATTTCATGGTTTTCTACAAGATGACGGTCCTCAACCACCGCGAACTTACCCAACAGAATAATCTTTAAAATTCGAAAAATAAATCGCAATGCTGAATTATCTCGAAAACGATGAGAGATATGTAACTATTAAAAAAAACTGCAGGGTTTTTTAAAGGAAGATGGCACTCGACCACCCCGAACTACCACAGGAGAAAAACTTACAAAATTAAAAAAAAAACAGAATTTTCTCCCAGGCTAATTCTTATGGAAAACTTCAAGTGTTTGAGCTGATGAGTAAATTTTAACCGTTCTGACTCAAATTAGAAGGACTTTCTATTTTTGGACATTCAAACCAGTATCGCGAGTGGAAATCGTTCAAAAAATCATTCACTTCCGTAAACGATTTCTCAAACGAAATTTCGACCAGATATACGTATATAAGGACCTGCCTCATAAACAAGGGATAGATGCAGATAGAAAAAATAGAATTGAAAGAGATAGGCGAAAAGGCAGGATTGACAAAAAGATAGAAAACGATTGACGTAGATCGAGAAATGGATAGACTGAGATGGAGAAAAGGGTATTAAAAGGGAACTCTCTTAATTTGAATCAGTGAAATTTCACGCAGTATCAGAGACATACAATAGATAGAAATATAGAAAGAGATTGAAAGAGGTAGGTGTGAATCTGGATTGACAAAGAGATATAAAAAGATAGACGGAAATAGGTGAGGGTGATGTAGGGATGGAGAAAAGAAAATTCAAATAGATAGGCGTAAATCAGGATTGAAAAGGAGATAGAAAAAGATAGACGGAGATAGGTAGATAAGTAGGGGATGGGGATAAAGAAATGAGGGTTGAACAGGAAAGAAGTAGAAGTATATTGACAAGGAGATAGAAAAAGAGATGAATGGACAAGAGATAGAAAAAAGTGAAGCTGAAAAGACAAGATTTAGAAGTATGGTTCAGTGACATCTTAACTGGTTTTTTGAAAGATGAAATTTTTTAATTGACCCAAGTATTAAAATTGTTTCTAGAAGCTCTTTATATTGGCATTAGGATCTTATGAGTTTGTAACATTACATGCAGTAAATTATACAGATATGAATTTGGCAAACGTTTCGGCCTAGGATAAGGGCCCTCTCTAGTGCCAGATATCTACTTAATAAATTAGCAATTAATTTCATCTACGGTATACACTCCCTCTCTCCTTATGTGTTTTCATCTTTCCGCTGTCGAAGGTCAAGTGAATTTGAGGCTGTTTATCAGTAATCCAAGAGACAATTTTCACTGACACTTTGCACAGCATCCATCACACAATTGTTCAATTTGAAAGGAAGTCAAAATTGAGAGAAATGAAGGGCACAGCCGAGTGTAAGATTGAAAAAGAAATTCATTTCTAGTTTAGTAGATTCAATATTATTTGAAATAATGTTTTTCATGTAACATGCTGAATCGTAAGTCGCGCTGCCCACATACGATACGATCAGCCTAAGCGGGGCACCTGTTTTATGAATTTTCGGTAGACCATAAAATCTGGAGGGATTAGCGTGATCCATTTTAAGATTTGGAGCGGTAAGAACATCTATATATTCGGCTGATTCCCATTTTATTACCAATCTTTTCCTCGCAATTTTCTCCGCAACTTTTAAGGAGGTGTCTTTATTTCGCGGAATATAAGTGTCCCGATCTTGTAACAGTTTATTGGCTCTCGTGTCATAGTCTACTATTTTCATTGCGACTGTTGTATCACCTTTGTCCGCTTTTGTAAAAACAATATCCGGACTGCCCTTAGCGAATTCCTTGGCCTGCTTAATTTCTTTCAAAGGTTGTATTAAACCTCTAGTATTTTTTTGATGTTCGACTCAATACCGGTTATAATGTCGTAAATCAGTATTTGTTCTTCTTCTACTTTCACCCCAAAATTTGTTCCTAAAGTTGCGACTTCAGCCACATTTTCTGGTATTTTATCTACGGTATACACTCTTTGGTATACAACTTTTATAATTAAGAATGCATGCATCGAATTATGTATATGTCTTAGACGTTCGGTTTCCTTCTCTCTACCACTTCCTTTTTCCTTATGTGTTTTCATCTTTCCGCTGTATAGTAGAAGGTCAAGTGCATTTGAGGCTATTCATCAGTAATCCAAGAGACACAATTTTCACTGGCACTTTGCACAGCACCCATCACACAATTGTTCAATTTGAAAGGGAATTAAAATTGAGAGAGGAAAGGCACAAACTAGTGTAAGATTGAAAAAGCAATTTCTTTTTATTTTATGAGGTTCATTTTCGACGTAAATACAAGTGGAGAAACATTCGCTCTGTATTTTCTTCGAATTTCGAAAGTTGTTAAACTATAGGACCTCTGAAAATGTTTTTTTTTTTAGTTTTCGACGTGATCTGACACAGAGTGGATGTATCTACACTCGTATTTACATCGAAAATGAACCTCCTAAAATTAAAAAAAATTGCTTTTTCAATCCTACACTTGTTTGTGCCTTTCCTCTCTCAATTTTAACTTCCTTCCAAATTGAACAATTGTGTGATTGATGCTGTGCAAAGTGTCAGTGAAAATTGTTTCTCTTGGATAACTGATAAACAGCCTCAAATTCACATGACCTTCTACAGCGGAAAAATAAAAATACATAAGGAGAGAGAGAATGGTGGAGAGAAGGAAACCGCACGTCGAAGACATATACCAAAGAGTGTATACCGTAGATAAAATTAATTGCTAATCCATTGAGTAGACATCTGGCACTGAAGAGGGCCCCTATCCGTGGCCGAAATTTATGCCAAATTTATATCTATATAATTTACTGCATGTAATGTTACTTACTCATAAGGCCCTAATGCCAATACAAAAAGCTTCTAAAAACACATTTAGAAGTATGTTTAGGATAGACGAGGGATAGGCTGGGATAAATTTTTCTTATCTGTTTCTGTCTTAGACATGGAAAATAATTAATAGTGACAGGATTTCTATCCTTTTACTTTCAGCATGGCATAAATAGTCCACAAAATCATAAAAACGATTAAACCAATTAACGAAAACAAAAAAACACTGAACATACTGAAATGGTAAGTTTTCCAGATGACAAGAAGGTAAAGGAATCAATTGGAAGAGGAACCAAAAAAATTAATTTCTCTTAACCTGAACCAGCCTGAACCATTAATATGTATTTTTTTGGTAAGAGACATTGAGTATGTCTCAATTAAAACTAACAAAACAAAACAAAAATTAAATAAATGACAAAATAGTGAAATTAGGTTCTCATTTATACTTGATGAAATTTTTTTTTATTTTCTCTGCTCCCCCCCCCGCCCCAGCTTTGTTCGAATGCTTAAAAAAAATGATCTTTAAATTTGAGACAAATCGGTTAATATTTAGAGGTAGCGCAAGGACCATGAATTTTCCCATTATTTTAACATGGG
>JAUMHM010000048.1:6553401-6572934 GCA_032362435.1 Melikaiella ostensackeni
AAACGCAATGATGTGTTACAAATAATTCCGTGTTACAGTATATTGTTCAAAATTCGTCAGAGATTTAAAATCAACCATAAATTTTGAGGGTGAATGACTTTAAGCCACTCTTCTATGTCCCTAAAGAAATTTGAATTTTACGTATAATTTTTAATTCTTTAAACAATTTTAAATTGCTTAATTTTTTTTTAGTTGAGTCGCGAAATGAACGTATTTTCTAGGCCTCATGAGTTCTTTATTCAATGATAGCAATGAAAAAATTTGTTTAAATAATTTTACAATATTTAAATAAAACGTATTTTTTCAAGTAAATAGTTTACCTAAAAAAACAGAAGAATCATTTCATCCCACTAAATTTTCGACAAATTTTAATATTTTTAAGTATTAATTTATTTTCTGAGAGTACTCGTTTGAATACTTTATATTCGTTTCGAATACTATTCTATTTTCTAACAATACTCCTAAATGTTTAAGCAAACTGAATTTGTTTAAAAAATTTATTTCATTTTACTGTTTAATTTTGTTGGAAAATTTAAGAGTATTCTTATAAAACACAGTAGTACCTAAAAATATTTCAATCTTTCAAAAAATGGCAAAAATAAAATATTTGAACAACATAAAATTGTTCAAACAATTCAAATTTGTTTGAACATTCACGTGTATTCTTAGAAAATAAATGAGTACTCGAAAATATTGAAATCTGTCAAAAATTTAGCGAGATAAAATGTTTCTCCTGCTTTCTTTCAAGTAAAATATATATTTGAACAAATACGTGTTAGTTAAATAATTGTCAAATTATGTAAACAAATTATTTTTGTGTTATCATTCATTAAAGAACCCATAATGTCTAGAAAACACGATCATTTCGCGACTCACCTAAAACAACAGATCTTTAAGCAAATTAAAATTGTTTAAACAATTGAAAATGAGTGAACGAATGACTGTCTATTTTTAAATTACCGATTGATGATTATTTATGAAGAAAAACTTTCAAAAAGCGTTCATAAACCGTAATATTACGTAAAATTCAAATTTGTAACTCATGGGGTTTCCTTTGGGGACCCATAAGGCATTCACCTTCAAAATTTCTGATAAATCCTTATTGTCTGACGAATTTTGAATAATATACTGAAACACGAAATTATTCATAACATATCATCGCGTTTATACAGAAATCATTTTTTTGGGGCATTCGAACAAAACTGGGGGGTGAGTCGGTTTTTTGATGGCGATATGGATCTTTGTGCAATATTTGTGAAATCATTGAATTTTTTGTGAAATTATTGTAATTTTAGTTTGAGAAACCTTGCAAATCCTTCCAAATCTTTGTGTAATCTTTGAAATTTTTGTAAAATTTTTTTATTTTCAGTTCACGTTTATCGAAGATGTTTACATATGAATCTGTCTTGGTTCATAGTTTAGAATGGATGAACTGATTACTTTTATCGCCTTTTTCATCAGTTTCTACCCTTTTTTTCATTTTTATCCGATGAAATATTATTATTGAATCTGAAAAATGGTTTTTTCACATTATGTTCATATTTTAAGTGACTTTGCGATAATGGTTTACTATGTATTACGATAAAAATATGTAGGAAAATTTCGAATGTGATGTTACATGATGCCACATTTTTCAGAATAAAAAGGTCTTACAGCTGCAGGTGTGAACGTGACTGGTTATACACGCTGCCATTATTTTCGTTTATTTTCAAAAAGTTAGATGCAAATCTTCAAAGTTACGGCATTATTTCACCTGCTTCGTGAGAGGGCACCCATACAGAGCCATGTGCAAATAAACGTTATGAAAGTAATAATTAATTTCATGGTATTTCATTACACTTCATTTCCAAACTGGAGCCCCCATTTAACCGCCTTCCATAAACCGTGTTCGTAGAATTTCTGCCGGCTCGCATTCGTTGATGAGGGGACCCAAGGGACCGAGAGAGAGGTGCTGTGAGCTCAGCGGAGTTGAGCAGTTCGGTAGCCACAAAGCAGGCAGTTCGAACACTTGCGTGCATATTTGCGTCTATTTTTAAATCCATGCGGAAAATTCTATTCTCATTAATTAGTCTTCATTATCAAAAAATTTTTAGTTGAAAATACAAATATTCGTTTGAAAGTTCATGTATTTTCTTAAAAATTCATTCTTTTGGTAAGTGATTCATCTTATTGATTAAAAATTTAAATATTTCGTGGGAAGTTCTTCTTTTCGGCTCGAAAATTCAACAATTTGGTTGACATTTTTTTTTCTCTCGACTGGGAAATCTTTTTTGGTTGAAAATTCATCTGTTTGGTTGAAAATTAGTTTGTTTCGGTTAAGGATTCAACTGTTTTGTTAAAAATTGAAATTTTTGAATTCAAAATTCAACTGTTCTGTAGTAGATCCGTCACTTTGGTTTGAAAATTCAACCATTTGGTTGAAATTTTCTTTTTTTCTTGACTAAAAAATCTTTCTTGATTGAAGATCCAACTCTTTTGTTGAAACTGCGACTATTTTGGTAGAGGATTCATATATTAGTTTGCAAAATATCTTTTTTGTTGGGAATTCATATTTTCTGGTTGAAAATTCAACTCTTAAAACAAAAAATTCATTTTTTGATTGAAGGTTCATCACTTTGGTTGAAAATTAATCTTATTTCGTTGAAAATTGAACTATTTGGTTGGCAATTCATGTATTTTGTTGAAAGTTCTCATTTTTTGGTCATTCATCTGTCTTAGATATTTGGTAGAAATCTCTTCTTTTTGGCTTGAAAATTTAGCACTTTGGTCGAAACTTTTTTTCTCTCTTGGGTAAGAAATCTTTTTTGGTTGAAAATTCAACTATTAAATTTTTTGTTGAGAATTCATCTTGCTTGGTTGGAAATTCAACTAACTGGTTGAAAGTTGAACTACTTTGTTAAAAATTCATATATTTGGTTAATGATTCATTATATAGTTGCAAATTTATCTCTTTCGTTTTTTAATTTTCGTTTTTTACCGTTGAATATTAATTTTGTTAACTGAAATATTAACTATTCCATTTTTGGTTGCAAATTGATCTTTTTTAGTTGAAGATTCAACTATTTGCTTGAAAATTCATCTCTTTGGTTAAAAATTTAAATATTTGGTAGGAAATTTTTCTTTTTGGTTTGACAATTCAACAATTTAGTTGACATTTTTTTTCCTCTCGACTAAGAAATCTCTTTTTGTTGAAAATTCATACATTTGAGTTCAAAATTCGACTGTTTTGTAGAAGATTTGTCTCATTGGTTTGAAAATTCAACTATTTAGTTGAAATTTTCTGTTCTTCTTGACTGAAAAATCTTTCTTTGTTGAAAATTCAACTCTTTTATTGAAAATGCGACTGTTTTGGTAGAAAACTCAAATATTTGTTTGCAAAATATCTTTCTTGGTGAAAATTTATATTTTCCGGTTGAAAATTCAACTCTTAAAACATTAAATTAATTTTTTTGTTTGAAGATTTCAAAGACTTTGGTTGAAAATCTGCATATTTTGTGAGAATTCGCCTTTTTAGTCAAAAATTATTTTTGTTAACTAAAAATTTAATTACTCCATTTTCGGTGTAAAACTTATCTTATTTGATTGAAAATTGAACTATTTGGTTGGAAATTCATGTATTTTGTTAAAAATTCTCATTTTTTTGGTTGAAAATTTATCTCTTTGGTTAAAAATTTATATATTTGTTGGAAATTTTTTCTTTTTAGCTTGAAAATTCCTCTCCTTTTTGAAAATTTATGAATTCTGTTGAAAATTCGTTTTTTTCGGTGGACTTTTAATTTTCCTTAACTGAAATATTAACTATTCCATTTCTGGTTGAAAATTGATCTTTTCTAGTTGAAGATTCAACTATTTAGTTGAAAAAGGGTCTTTTGCGGCAGAAGATCAATCCCCTTGGTTGAAAACTCAACAGTTTGTTTGAAATTTTTTTTCTTCTCTTCTGAAAATCGTTTCTTGTTTGAAAATTCAACTCTTTTGTTGAAAATGCGAATATTTTGGTTGAGGATTCAAATATTTGGTTGCAAAATATCTCTTTTGTTGGAAATTCATATTTTCTTGATGAAAATTACACTGTCGAAACAAAAAATTTATTTTTTTGGTTGAAGATTCATCACTTTGATTGAAAATTTGCCTATTTTGTTGAAAATTTGCTTTTTTCAGTTTAAAATTATTTTTGTTTACCGACAATTTAATTACTCCATTTTCGGTTGATAATTGATCTTATTTCGTTGAAAATTGAACTATTTGGTTGGCAATTCATGTATTTTGTTGAAAATTCTCGTTTTTTTGTTGAAGATTCATCTCTTTGGTTGAAAATTTAAATATTTGGTTGAAATTTCTTCTTTTTGGCTTGAAAAATCAACTACTTAGTTGAAAGTTGAACTACTTTGTTTAAAATTTATCTATTTGAATGATTCATTATCATAGTTGAAAAATCCTCTCTGTGGTTGAAAATTCATCTAATCTTGATCTTTTTATTTGAAGATTCAAGTATTTACTTGAAAATTCGACTTTCATGGTAGAAAATTGATCCTCTTGATCGAAAATTAAACTATTTGGTTAAAAATTAATTTATTTTGTTGAAAATGCAATATTTTCACTTGAACGTTTAGGAATTTAGAGCAGTTTTGATTGCATTTAATATAACCTGCATTAATTTTATTTAAATGAATTTATTCCTCTATTTTTGTGAAAAATCTCCTTATTTCCCCCGTCTCACAGCTCACTTTAAAAAGAAGACCTAAAATGGAAAATTTTTGAAGTAAGAGAGTTTCGAATTACGTATTGTAAACTGAATTATTTCATAATTGAAAAAGTTAACACTTGAACCTAACATTGAAAAAAAAGTTGAAATCGAACTTATTTTAAATTGCATTAAATCATTTGAAAGATAAACTTTTCTTCTAAAAATTTGTAAAATTGCCGGTCAAAAAATCAATTCCCGGTCATCTGCCGGTTTTCCTGGTCCAGTGGCCACCCTGTATTTGTATAGAATACAAAGAAACTTTTTAATTAGACTTAGTTAAAGAAGAATTCTAATTACTTCAACAAGACAACTCGAATCGGTGAAATTAAAAACATTCTTGCTTCGTAATGGTTTTTCGAGTGTCAGAAGTTGGAGAGAGAAAGACGAATTTGTCTGGAAGTGAATCTCCTTCAGAATCTTAGATCCTGCGGAAATGCCCCCAGCAAGCCAGTAGCCAAAAATTAATTGCTTCGACGGGCGACAGAGCACTCGAGGGCTCTTTTCTGAACAAAGAGTTTCGCGAGGAAGGGACCTAGCTCGAAGGGGAGGAAGCTTCCTTTTTCTTTCATTTCTATCCTCTCCAAAAAAGAACCCTTCGATTTCACTCATCGCATTGATCTCACAAAATAGTCCTCGCAAATCTCATCTTAATCCAAGAAAGCACTCTAAACTATAGAAAAGCTTTCAAATCTCAATTTAATTTTCTCAACTGCACTCTAAGATTCATTGAATTATAAATTTTATAATAAAAACTCATGCCGAGTTCAGTAGGGACTGAAAAATAAATAAATAATAAACAAAAATAGACTGACAATACGCTCAAATCAATACCAAATGAGTTTAATGAGTTAAAAGTTACAGCTTTCACAGTCATAATCTAGGTGGTTACTGTTTTCAGTCCCAAGAAGTGTTTCTTCTGAAGTCAACTTCATATTTAAAATTGTGAGTGTTTCAGTGACAATAAACTCAAATCAATATCAAACGAGTTCAATAAGGTTGTAAGCTTCCAGTTCATTTGAACCATTTGGATATCGATAACATCATGAGTACACCAACTCTAAATGAGTTCAAACAAGCTATTGAGCAAACTGAAAAAAAAACATGAAAAAAATATTGGAATTGCCATCTAATTGATGACAGATCTGGTTCCATTACGAAGGCGATTGCATGCACTTCATGCAACCAGCTCAGCGAGGATACAAACCTCGCGTAGAGCGAAAGTGCAAAAGCTGGCTTGATCTCCATGTTTAGTATGCATAAGGAACTGCAAAAGCACGGCTTATCAATCCAAATTCATATTCAAAATTGTGAGTGCTTCACTGACAATAAACTAAAATCGATATCAAACGAGTTCAATAAGTTAATAAGCTTACCGTTCATTTGAACCATTTGAATATCGATAACATCATGAGTACGCCAACTCTGAGTGAGTTTACAGAAGCTATAGAGGAAACTGTGAAGTGTAGAAGAAAATTGGTGTATCTTTCGAACTAACCATGGAAGGAGAACTGGAACTTACATCTAACTGATGACGGATCTGGTTCTATTACGAAGGAGACTGCATACACTTTATGTAACCAGCTTAGCGAGGACAGAAACCTCGCGTAGAGCAAAAGCTGGCTTGATTTCGACGTTCAGTATGCATAGAGACGACGAAAGCACGGCCTATCGTTCCAATTTTATATTTAAAATTGTCAGTGCTTCAATGACAATTAACTCAAATCAAAATCAAACGAGTTCAATAAGCTGATAAGCTTACCGTCCATTTTATCCATTTGGGTATCGATAACATCATGAGTACGTCAACTCTAAATGAGTTTAAACAAGCTATTGAGCAAAGTGTCGAGTGAAGAAGAGTATTGGCATATTTTTCTAACTAACCATGAAAGGAATACTGGAACTACCATCTAACTGATGACAGATCTGATTTCATTACGAAGGCGACTGCATACACTTTATGTAACCAGCTCAGCGAGATATTCACCTAATTTAAAGCTTTTCCCAGATCAACAAATGCACAGAAAACTCTTTTATTTACTCTTAAACTTTTTTTCTATGATCTGTTTAAAGCTAAATATCTGATCCGCACATGATCTTCCTGACAGAAATCCACATTGGACTTCCCAGATCTTTTCCTTAGTCATTCCCATGACCTTCCCAATAAGTATTTTGGTAAATATTTTGCCCACGGTACTCAATAGGCAAATCGCTCAATAATTAGTACACTCACCTTTATCGGCCCTTTCCTTGTAGATTGGGACGATAAGCGCCTTTCTCCAATCATTTGGAACTCTACCATTAACAACACACATATTCATAAATTCGCTCAGTCACACAAATATCTGCCACTATTATTAAGCATTTCAGCAGCAATACCATCCACACCAGCAGCCTTACCATTATTTAGTTTCTTAATCACGGATATATTGTTGTCGATATCGATTCTTGATTCACTACCTACGACGGGATTGTCTAACGTATCCCCTTCTGTGTCACACTTGTTATGCTCCACAGCTTGACCTCCGAACAATTTCTTGAAAAAATCCCTCATACAGTCTTTCACTTTGTCCAAATTCCATACCATTTCATCATCAGCATTTTTAATGCCGACAACCTCAGTGCTAGTACTTCCTTTTCTAATCTTTTAAACCCATTTCTAATATAATTTCTTATTTCCTTCAAAATCATTTTGCATTTTTCTATCTTCTTCCTCTTTGATTTTATCCTTTCCCTCTTTGACTAGTATCTTAGCTTTTCTGTTTTTATTTTTATAATCATTTTCTAACCTAGTCCTTTCCTAATCGCTAAGACCTTTACTATATTACATTCTCCTTTAATATTGCACAGAATTATATAATATTTTATCAGACAAAGTAAAATAATCTCTTTATTGATGCTATCATAAGAACTCAAAATCGAAAGAAATGACTTGGAGCTTGATTCTAATTTTTAAGAAAAGAAGCACGAAGGCTTTATCGAAATTGATTGGGACCACGAAATTCGGATTTGCCAGCAAATTTTACATCAAAACGCAGAGTGTCTTGCAGATGGATGATACTTAATTTCCGGTCTGGAAAATTTACTTTTTTTAAATTTCTATGTCCTAACTCAGAATTTTAATTCTTTTGGAAAACTCCCAGTTTCATGTCAGAATTATAGTTCTTTTCGAAAATTCCCTGTTTCAAATCATAGTCATAATTATTTTCGAAAATTCACTGTTCTAAGTCAGAATTATTATTCTTTTCAAAAATTTCCTGATCAAATTCAGAACTCTAATAATGCTTTTAAAAAATTCCCTTTTCAAATTCATAAATACAGATATCTGTTCCAAAATCCCCTATCCCTAATCATAATTAGTTTTTATATTTTCATTTCAAGACTTCAATCTTTCTCTCTTATTAAAAAATATATGTATTTACAATTTCAAATGAATGCTAATTTACGAGTTTGAGTGAATGCCGGTTTTTAATATTTTGAAGATTTCAAAAATTTCAAAATATAAAAAAAAATTGCAAAAGGTAATTATGAACACTTTACTTTTTTTTTCACAAAAATCTGATATGGCTTTTTCTTTTTGTATGCGCGCGATGAATGTTTATTTTTGGTGAAATCGGCACGGAGTTCCCCAAATAAAAACGTATGAGAATAAAAGAAGGAGGGAGGTTTAATGAATAACAACAACTGATTATATTTTTCATTTCGTTTCACCACTATCTTCTGATAGTGATATTAAAAAATGTTTATTCATATGTGTACTTTCCTTAAAATCATCATACTCGTATTCTCATAGCATAATAATCATATAATCATTATAATATATCTATATTTATAATATATATATACATATATATATTTATTTATATTTATATATGTATATATATATATACATATTATGTTTATGTATTCGCATATGGAGAATAGTTATTACACAGTAGTTGCGTAAATTTTTTTATCTCTATGTCTAGTTATCCATACTAAACATACAAAAGCGGTATAAAGCTCGATCCTCACACGCCGTTTTACAATAGTCGTTTACAACTTATTAGCGGTTACGATTTAAATCTATTTTTTAATGGTGCGGTGATACGTGATGACACAATTATAATATCTAATAGATCTGCACATTTAACTTGAGGCGGTTCACGTCGAACGTCAACCTTACCATCGAGCATCGTCAAGATTACGTTCAAGGTAGAACCGCCAATGAAAGAAAAATGAGAAATATTACATTTATAGATTTCCAATCGTAAAACCGTCTCACTCTTTCACACTTGTCGTTCGTGCGTCTATATCCCCCTCAAAGCTACTGGCGGGCAATTTGTTCTTTTTTCTAGGTGAAAAATTAAGGGGTTTTCACCTTTCTCAGGTGCAACTTTCAAAAAAAGCATTCTCACTTAATAATTAATGAAAAAGATTCTATCAGTTTGCCACTCGCGAGAAAGAAGGATTCGTCGCCACCTAGTGGTTCTTTTTAACACCACTTTTCCGAAATCTGAGAATACTTTTCCAGAAAGTGCAGCCTCATTAGCAGCATTTCGATACATTCATCATTACATTTCCTGCCGGTAGAATGAATCTTGTGACATTTCAAAGCAAACTTTCAGGGTTCCACTTTCATGTTCCATTCCTTTGACCTTATTACTTTCGAGAGATGATGAGCTCTTTCGACGATCCAATCTTCCTTCATCCTTAATTTTTCAATTCATTCACAGACCGAAAATTTTACAATATTTTTTTTTACCGAAGATTGGTTCATCGAATCGGTTCGCGTTAAAATCTGTGCACAAATTGAACCCGCCAGCTAAAGGTACAGCGTAGTATCTATTAACCCGAGTTAGACTCTCGCCCTCAAGCCAACCAAACAGATATAGTGCATACAATTACGATACGAATCATTAAATATCAACTCTTAAGAACCGCGATAGAATAAGTAATAATAATAATAATAATAATAATAGTACATATTATAATAATAATAGTATGTAGAATTAGTTGTCTACACTAGTACTAACGTAAGACGCATACTTAACTACATAGTTCACCACACCTTATTACGCAGTAAATAATTTAGTTGCATTGAATTAACTGTAATCGTCCGGTACTCGAATTTTTACCATCTCTCCTCCATTCGACAAAATTATTAAAAAGGATTACAATATCGTAGAGAACAATTAATTTTTGTCGAATCGATTTGGAATGAAATTCTTGTTTTCAGTCAAGTACCAAAGAATCACTGAAATACATGAATATCGGACTTTCGTGAAAACGCACGTGGGAGATTTCTTTTAGCTTATCTCTTTAGGGAAATCAAGACGCTTGAAAAGAGCGCTTCCCCCTTTTTCCACTTTTATTTTTAGTCTTTATTCTACTTCTACATTCTTTTTTTTATCGTACTTTTGAATACATTTTTATCAAAAATATATAAGCCTATCTAAATATAATTTCAGCATCGCTTAGAACTTTATTCAGACCATGAGACAATCGATTCTCAACACGGATATTCGAACGATCAAGCAATTCTTGAAGGTTCGAGTATGGAACATCACATGATCCAAAATCTGTTCTTGCTTCGACTTTTGGTTTTTGTCCAAAAAAGGGAGAACCACATACTTAACGGTTCTAAAATGACAAATACAAATATTCGATAATTTTCTTTTGCAAATAAAATTATGAATTAAATTTCTCTAAAGAGATAGCGCAAAGGTTCGCACGTAGTGGTTACATACTATGCAGGATAAATAGTCAAGTAATTTGAAGTTTTATTTTTGAGTTTTTTTTTTGTTTCAGTTTTAATTTGTTCTGTAGATCAGTCCATCAGTTGTGTATAAAAAGTTAAATGCTCTTTCTAAACAAATGGTCGCCAATAAGCTTCCGTCGAATCGGCAGAATTATCATTATGTTTCTTATGTTTCCGGAGTCTTATGTTTGACAGTCCTTTTTTGCGATGGGCTCTTCGCTCCGGTCGAATATCAACTATGTACATACATAGAGGACACTTCGGTATATTATGTTTCATTTTACTTTGAGGCCATAGGCGCGTTACCTGAGAAGATATTTTTATATTTTTTTATATTCATTGTTCGACCAGTTCAAAGTCGACCGGAGAGAGCCCATATTAGAAATCTTGCAATTCTGTGATTTACTTTCTCGTATGCCTACAGAATGAGGAATATTTAGGGTTTCATTTGTGGGACTAAATTTTTTTATCTACATATATATATGTACATTACAGAACGGGGTAATGGTTTTAGTGAAAGCATCAGAATTTGTTTTCAAACGAAAAAAACGCGATATACTCGTAAAGGCGCATGAGTCTGCAAATCGTTGGTGCCATTCAAACAAAATCCAATATTGATCCCTAAAAACGCCTCTTTTCAAAAAGACAATTTTACTTTATAAAATTGACATTCGACTTTTATAAAACACTTTCGTTCCACAAAATCGTTTTTAATAATTTCGAAGGGTCTGAGCCTTTTATGTCAAGACGTATTTAAGGACGAAATCTGAATTATCGAGTGCAGAATTTTTTTAAATTTTTACATAGAATAGAGAAAGCAGCGCTGCTTAGATGTTTCAGCTAAAAGAGCGTGTCAAAAAGAAAACTTTTTCTCTGAGCTAAGGACATTTTCTAAGTCTTCTTGACATCTATGTTAGCCAATGGCAGTGCCTTATTTTCGCAACCAATCACTCGATTTTGGGATTACGTTTCATATGCGCATTCAAACTTGATTTATTAAGAGGTAGTATATCGGAGAGAATATCTGGATATCTCGTATTTGTCCCGTTATTATACGATAAAGCATGCGCCTAATTTCTAGATTAGGTGTTTGCGTGTGTATGTGTGTAGATGTGTGAGTTCTATATAAGTAGTTTGTATAGCGCATAATCAATAGTTCATAATAATAATAGTTTCATATAATAATTATCATAATAATTCCTACACCAGAGAAAACATTGTTAAACATTATCTTCATTTCATATTACTTTTTTCATCCTCTGAATAATAATTAGCAAACTTGCTTTTTATTTAGTTATCATAATTATTATTAATCCTCGCTTTAATTTATATTAAACATCCTTCGATATAATATTTATTATGAAATTTGTACTCTTATAGGGGAGGTATCAAGGGACACAGCTGCCTTGCTGCCTTGGGTACATCTTACTCGCACTTTCCTCTTCCCCAGTTTTTCCATATTACGTTTTCCTCCTTTTTTATATTTTTCAGCTCTTTCTAATTTCCGCCTCCTCTTTTTATTTTCCTTCTGGCGAGCTTCAATTCCGGTTGCGTTTTACTTCATCCCGAAAACCAAATATCCACTAGATCTTGCTAAATACATTTTAAGGATTTGTAATTTTTTCTATATAAAATAAGTCAAAGACATCAGTAGTGAGCCACTTAGGTTTAGGATCATATTCAAAGCTATATAAAAAGTTATTGTCAAATTGGACAGAGATGAAATGCATTTATCTGCAATGTAGACATTTTACAGGTTCTCATTTATCTTTTCACAATTCATTGTAAGCGTTGCGAAAATTATTAAATGTACTGAGAAGTAAACTTTCAAAATCATCAGAAGGCGGAGGCCCACCACTGAAGGGTGGCCCACTATCATTACCCTACTTGTCTGAGAAATATCTAATATACTTTTATAAGAATTTATTTTTGTAAAGTCTGGCGGATATTTGGTCAGCGTGGATTAATTCTCATTGAGATCAATCCTTCAGTAAAATGTCCCAATATGAACCAAAAGTAGCCAAGATCTTTACTGAAATGTGATGAAACTTCAACCACGGTGCCAAAAAATAATTCGATACATTTTCTTAATTTTAATTTCCTTCCGAAAATATTTCCTCTTTCTAAATTGTCTTATCGTTTTAGACTCGTTATTTCGAAACGAAAAGGGATAAAGGACTCGTTTCGAGTTCTTGTTTGCCGACCATTCAAGGCGTCTGCCCATTAAATTAAACCTCAAACTTATTCCAGAATAAATGACAGTGAGAGGATTGTCAACCTTTGTTATACCATATTTATTAAAGAAATCCAAAATCCGGACATTAAATTCCAAGAAATTCAAAAATTTGATTTCTCTCAACGAAATATGGGTGAAAAGTTTCTCTCACTTTAAGTAAAACTGCACCGTGGTTGCACTCGACACACATTTGGATTTTTTTCACACGATAATAAAAAACAACGCGAATAATAACGAGGATTGCGAAGGAGGAATCTACGGGATAAAACGTTCCTACTGGACTGGATCAAATAGATGATGGATTTGGATTATTTTAATCAAAAGTGCAAAGTGTTCTCGCATACTTCGACCATTCGGTTACACACACATACACACGCACACAAGCAACAAAATACATTTCCGAATTTTCAAAAACTAAGTAAAAAAATTTAAATTAAATTAAAAATTTATTTCGATCTTTAATTTGACTTTAAGCTAGGATAATAATTTACAAGAAATCAGAGTTAAACCCAAGATTATTGAATTATATTTTCGAATTAAATTAATTTACAAACTTTTTTAAATTGCGAGAGTGAATTTTTTGTTGCTCATGGCCTAAGCTGATGGGATGTGACTAGAAACGTACGAAGATACCTCTTGATTCGGATTTCGAACCGAATAACTTGGATTTATCGATTCGCACATCTCCAGACTCAACTATATACGATTAAACACTAATTATGGACGATTAAGATACGCGATGAATACATATTCGACAATTATGAGACGCTCTTATGGTATGGCGTTAATTGCTTATTTAAATTGTGTAATAATCAAATCACTACTGATATTACATCAAGATTGTAAAAAAATCCTTTCAAAAAGCTTTCTAGCTTTTTTTAATTTTAGTTTTAATTCAGCAGTCTAGTACTCTCCGCTAGTTCCTGCACTTCGTCGGACGGCGCCTTAGCCGAGGAATCGATTTTTCAATTAAACGAGACTATAATTGTATTCGATAATTCCAAACTGGATTGATCAAGTCTCTAATTTAAAAACCTACTTGTTCATTTTTGAAATCAAAGACAGTTTTTTTTCAAAAAGTTCCAGTAAGTAAAGAATTTTTCATTCTTTGAATTCTATCTGTAATTCAAAGTTTCCGAAGCATTAGTAAAACTTGAGTCAATTTCGTCTGGAACTATCCGGGCTGGATTTTCGTTGTCTCTGGAAATTTGTCGCAAGTTCGATTTCCGAAAGAAATGAAAGAAGCGCGCGCCCGTACGAGATAGGAATGCGCGACAGAGAGCATCGAGTAAGGCAGTAAGACTTAAAAGGGTATTTCCTGGTAAAAATAAAAACACCCGTACATTCCCACTGCCTTATTGCTTCTTATCAAAGATTTTCGATAGTCGAAAACTCGCGACCATATCCTTCTAAAAAAATTCCCTCTTCCTTCTTATTATCTCGAAATTTCTTATTTCTTTAAAGGTTATCATATCGCTTTTGAATACATTTAGCCAATTATTATTCGCCCCAATTCAGCCCCGACTCGTTCGAACTCCTCTGGCCTCGAATTCAATTTATAAAAATAATTTTTAGAACTAATTTTGACAACATTCTTTTGTAAAATTAATATCAAATTATTATAGCCTAAACTTATGCTGAATAAATAGAAAAATAAATTTAAAAATTCTCTCATTTCAAATGAGGATTTGAAAAAATAAGTTACTTTTTCCTAGCTTCTAGAGAAAGTAGGTAAGCGTAATTTGGCCCCCTTCCAAAATTTGTGTAAAAAATAGTTGCTAAAGGAAATTGAACGAGAGGAGGCTCTTTTCGCCATACCAATAAGTTTCTATAAACGAGTCGATCGAGCGGCACTTTTATGCTTCTTTACTTTTTTTAAAAAAACTCTGTCAGTTGTCCCGTTTGGTCCGCACTACCAGCATGATTTACTTTGCACTGCAAAATACTTGTTACTATTTTTGATCGCTTCCATGCCTGCCGTCCGATCGGTTTCCTCCTTACGAATTACATCGACTAAGAGCTAATTCTAAATAACCTAATCGAGAGAGGTAAGACCCTTCTAAGCGAAAATTTGGATTTTAATCTCGTCAGATACACTTACGACTACAGAGGATATCAACGACATTGCAAACGGTGTAAAATTCGAAATACGCGCTTCCAGAGCTCTTAACGACAACGAATTACACATGAACTTGAGCTTTTTTCATCAGTTTGTGAATGTCGAATAAAACTATAATCAAAGTAATTCCTAATTTAATTTGCCATTTTACCCGACAGAAATATTTCAATCCCGATTCGATGATCTTTAATTTTGAAATTTTAATGCAAAATATGATTAGAATTTTTTTCGACATCACACCATTCTCTTTTGAATTTTCATTTACAGAGAATTGGAGATATACCCCTTTTTCGATCCGAGACCATCTTGTCCTTTTTTAACGATGACTTATTTACATCGCTTTTGAAAATGAAAAAAAAAAATTCTTAACTTTTAGTTTCGACCATTCCTCTTTTTCCATCGTCGTTTCAATTCTTCGCACTCGAACGTTGTGCAACGAACTTATGTTAAAAAAATAGGGTAGAAAAATTATCCATCTAATTTCGAACCTTACCGAATCTAAGAGTTGCTCTTCGCGTTTTTTTTCTCTTAATAACACAGCCAAATCAAAATGCCCCGATTTTCTTCCTTTCCCTCTAATTTATACGCAAATTTCTTAATTTAGTCTCCTAATTTTTCATGAACCCTAATCCTACCCTTAATTCGAATTACGATCAAACTTGGAAAAAGTACAAAAACTTGGCGCCAATTTGGTAATTTGGTAATTCCTTCCCCTCGTAACTTTAATTTAAAATTTTTAAACTTTACACTCGTCCTTTTCGCGATCGATTTTATCGAATCACCGTGTCTGCATTGTCGATGTTCTACTTGGGGTTCTAATTAAATCAAACTAAATCAAGACTCCATGAAGAACCCATATTCTTTTAAAAAGATATTCACTAATTTTTTTTATTTACAAAAAAAACATCAAATGTATCATGGAGTCTTCAAAAAGTCTAATCAGTGACGTATACATCAAAAAATTTGCCCAACAAGAATCAGAGAATGGAAAAAGAAAAAATATCTCAATTTTTATTATTTCCCATCAGAGATTCTTGCAGACTCAGAACAGCCGTTTTCCTATTCTAATTCTAATGATAATCTGTGGAGTGTTTATGCGTGACTAATGGATTAAATGGTTACGGAAATAGACATGTTTGAAGGAATTAGCACATTCATACACCTTTCATACGTTTGGTGGCCCTACAGGGAAAAATGGTAGGTGGGGTCGATAATTGCGATAAGTTCCTATAAACTATCGATTATTACCTTACGTACTTGAACGACAAAGATTCATTAATCCGTGAAACTCACGATTTTTATTCGCGAGCTACGAAGGTGTTTTCATTATGTCTCGGTTATACATTTTCGTGTGTAGAAGCGTTAATATTGTGAGCTTCATCGAATAGGAGCCACGGTTTGAGGATAAGGAAGAGCAATACTCATTTCCTGAAGTTGTTAGACCTGAGCTTTCTACCTCACATTCGTTTTTCTATTCGATTCATTTTCTTAGTTCCATTTTCAATTCTGCATGAATTATTGAGAGACTAACTTTTACGAAAACACACTAGAATTTATTCTCAATGATAAGATGGTAGAGTCTCATAAAAGTCATTCAAACAAAATATCCATCCAATTCTTTACCTTTCCCTGCAAGTCCTTCTTTTCTGCAAACGTTTCATTAGGCCTTGATCGAGGAGAGCGACTCTTGTGAAACCAGAAAAGAAAACCTGCCTTTTGAAAATGTTAACTCTCCTCGTTCTCATAAAATTGAAACGCCACTTTCGGTGTGGGATATCCGAGTGAGCAGTGACGCTAAAAGGTAATAACAACGCTATTTTCTATGTACATTTGTACCTTGGCTAACATATCCGATCGATTCGATTTTCGCCGAGCTCCCAGGCTTAGAAGCCTGACACTGATAAATCTGTTGCAATCGAATTCTATTATAAGATTTTCGAAAATTAGATAGGATCGATTGAAAGTACTTACAGCGTATGCTAGACGCAGGCTCAAACTGCTTCAGTGGCCTGCGACTAGCGTACGATGTAAATACATTCATTGTTAAAAAGGTGAGCTGCTGTTGAGTCAAGCCTTTTCCTTAATTTTGAATGGAAGATTTCAATTACAATCTGACAGTTTCTCCAAATCGAAAATAAGTCAAATAATCAGGTAGACTCTGCTTTACAGCCTCTCTGAAATTCTCACAAAAAGAGCAATTGGAATGTTCATGACAACTGGGAACTCGACTCCTTCAACCGCAGTGTGAAAGACAGTCGGCTGTTGTAGTGTTTCTGAAGACAAACAGCCCGCTTGGCTCTCGTCAAAAGTCCCTGCCCCTGCCTCACACTTCTGTCTTATCTAGAAGAAAGAAATAATTAAAAGCGAGAATCCAAAGTAATAATTAGAATAATATTGAAAAGGTCCAAAAAAAAATGATTCAAGAGCCAAGAGTCTATCGCACGTCGGGGAAACGAAATCGCTCTCAGTAGCGCCTCTTGATAAAATTTGTCTCTTTCCTCCAACCAGTAACAACTGACAATCTACATATAATTACACGACTTACAGGAATAATGGAATAATTTTTCTAGTGCTCCGAGTAGAAACAGTGGATAGATGCGAGGAGGGATTAAAAATCTGTGAAACTTAATCGGGACTTTGCCAGGATTACCAGAGAGTCTCCAATTCCGTCTCCTCTTTCACAAATCTTTTCGTTTTTAGGCAAACTTGACAAGACAGACTCTCCGATGTTCGAGGCTCGCTTAATCACATTTCATCATTTCATTTCACTGCAGCCTTGTTGGCGCGTGTCTCATTTTGTACGTTGTAAAACCTTAAAGAACCCTACAAGGCTATGTTTGTCGCTATTTTTTATCCCAAACGAAAGTCTCGATTTTTTAAAATGAGGAAACCTTTCCTTATTCAATAATATGGTTTTGTCTATCGTCGTTGACGATTATACTGGTCAGAAAAATGTGAACTATGCGAGTATGCGTCCATGAAATGGGACGAGTCCTTTCCAACCAATGCCTCATTTCCTCGACAGCTTGAACGGTTCTCAAGATAATAGCAAGAAACTATGACAAAATGTGCAAAAAAAGTTCCAAAAAAATAATAACTAGAGATCATTTCTTCGTTTCCTAATGCAGAAAAAATTTTTAAAAAGTTTATGGTTTTATCACGGAACTTTTGTGAGTTACGTGACAGAAAAAACATGTAAAGTTGTCAACTTGACAGTTTATATTCAAAGCGACCATTTACCTTCGAATTCTACATAATACACTGGAATTTCTTCGAAATCCAATTCACTGTCAATTCTGATAAAATGAAGAGCATTTAAGAGAATTCTAGTGAATTTAGAATAATTCAAGTAAATTCAAGGGAATTCAAGGGAATTCGATTTGATTCAAGAGAATTCTAGTGAATTTAATGGAATTCAATGTAATTCTAGAGAATTCAAGCGAATTGAAGCAATTTAAAAGAAATTCACGTAAATTTCTGAGAATTCAATATAAATTAGAAACATTGAAGAGAATTCTTGAAAATTTGAGGAAACCAATAAATTTGAAGGAATTCAACGTATCTGAAGAGAATTCAAGCGAATTGAAGCAAATTTAAGGGAATTCGCGTAAATGTCTGTAGATTTTAGAAATTCAAAAGAATTCAAGTGAATTCAAGAAGAGTTAAAAGCATTCAATAGTATGCTGTGGAATTTAATGGAATTCGACATAATTTGAAAGATTTCTAGCAAATTTAATGGCATTCAGAGAAATTGAAAGAAATTCAATGGAATTCAATGGAATCCAAGTAAATCTCCGTAGACTTTAAAGAAATCAAAAGGATTCGAGTAAATTCTAGTGAAACCAACAGAATTTGAGTACAATAATTCGCTTCGAATCAGCATAAACTGTCGAATTGTTTACTTTTTTCTGCACTAAAAAACGACAAAAAATAGCATCTATTTTATAATATAAATGTAATAGTTAGCAGAGCACTTAAAGAAACCTTTTTAAGTTTTTTCGCTATTATCTCGAAAACTGTTCAAGCTATCGCGAAAATAAGGTACCCGTTCGATTCGGAAAAGAAAAATGCATCGAAATTGTACATATTGCTCTTTATCAAAAAATCTATATGCACTTATTGCGCAACTTGTGATTCACAAAACAAATTTTAACTCAAAAAATCTCAAGAATCTAATATACAGGCAAAAAATGGAGATTCTATTTGAATTCAGCACGAAAAACTACAGAAACGACACGTCCAATTGCATGGATTAATAGATCACACTTTGTTGATCAGTCTTAAAGACTGGAAGCCGGAAAGTAATTGCAATCGCGCGATTATATAAATTGCAGGATAATCTACACATCGAAAGGTACCCGACCTTTTTCAAATGAGTACGAGAATCAATGTGGATGTATTTTGAGTTTACCCTATGGAACGAAACCTGTCGCTTTCCTTCTTGATTACAGAGTGGATTCGATGAGAGTGCTTCTAATTCAACGATCGAATTATCAAATCTACAATACAACTGTGATAAATCGAAACGATTGAGATTACTATAGTACATATAGAAATGTCTACGTAACGTCTAGATATGATATATATACTGTGGCGCGAAAATATCGCTTGTTATGCTTCTCGATTCGCGGTTCGGCTGATAAAACTGTGGGCGTGTAATCCTTCCGCAATAATTATTTGCTACTGCGCAAAAACTA
>JAUMHM010000048.1:6572944-6598975 GCA_032362435.1 Melikaiella ostensackeni
TGCAATCATAACACAATGATAGTAACGGATTAAGAAAAACAGGTAAATTCGACTAAAGGCAACGATAAATAAAAAAAATATAACTAAGGTTCAACTTCGGTGTTTGATGGGATTCCAACAAGTCCTGTGACTGCAGTAATTTTAATATTACTTGACCTGAGAATATCAAATATCAAATTGAAAAATTAAGTAACTTTAATCTTACTGTTGTCACACTATCGAATTCATGTGATATTTTCCCGTTTCAGACTCCACATTAAAATCTTGTAAAAAAATTGATATTAGAGATTGAAAAGACCTCGCAATCAATGTGGCGTCAGAACGGAAAAAAAGGGAATTCAAGTTACACCAGATGATCACAAAATATCACCATGTCGCGCGACAATGGCACGCGTATATTCTAATCAGCTACGCGTTGGTTTACTTTATGAATATGTTTAAACCACGATTGTTCCAATGTCAATAGATCGAGCATTATTCATTGTAGCTCGATAAATATTAAGGTTCCGATATCATATTTTAATCTTAATCTGAGCAAAGTCACAAAGAGAACAGATTCCAAAATAATTTAGATCTCCCTTAGATCTAAATTCAGACATTTACACTTTGTATTTCTGAAGTCTTTTCTCCCTTGAATTTGCAGCCTACAAATACGATTCAAGGAAACAAGTCGGTTTTCGTTAATCATGTACTTGGCGTAGTTTCTTAATTTTTTATACGCGTACCTACATGTTTGTGAACCGATGTCCCGACACTTTCAATGTCTTCGTTATCATCGATTCTGAATCACGAATAGTATCTACGTAGTTGTCTACCACAGCTGAAATTCTTACATCCTACGATACACCTTAGATTACACATGATAATGCGCATCCTGTAAAAACGATTGATGTTTACCTTACAGTCGATTACGATCCATCGATTTGAAAATCACGCTAGAAAAAAAACGACTTATCAAACATTCAAATATCCGTTCGCAAATACGTACCTATAATATTACATGACACGATAACCTACCACCGAAACGCTACGTCTCACCGATTTTCTCGCGATAGCCTTTTCTTTTTATCAACGGTCAACGCGATCTGAGACTGAACAATAAATAAATCTTCTCCCGGTCTCTTAAATTTCACTCCAAATGTAAATCGACGACTCTCAACTCTCTTAATCTCGCAATGGCTATTCTAAACTCTATTCATATTTCAACCACATAACTCTCAACCTCTCCCTTTCTCTCCTCTTCAACTTCACCCTCACCATATTCCCTCTTTCCTCAACTTATCAACTTATCCAACGCGATTGCTTCTATAATATATATTCAAAAGATCGAGCTATATATTTTATGTATATAATATATATAATTAATATATATTACTTTGTAAAATCGACGTCCCGGCCACTCGCTGAAGAGACCGAGCATCGTACCCATAAATCTCTCTTCTAAAAACATCGATACAAAAATTTCACTCTGTCCATCGTCTCTGAAGACGAATCGCCTCGGAGATACTGGAGCGAACCGGCCTCTGACGACACGAGTAGGTATAGCAAATGTATAAAATCGTACGATTATCGGAATAAAAAAGTTAGCCTAACTATCGTAAACCTTAATACATACAGCAATTACGTCGAGTCTACGATCAAATAGAAAAGACTTACAGGATTCTGTTAGAAGACTCGCGGATCTCATTCAAAAAAGGATTTACACTCACCAGACTTAGACACATTGACCCAGGTCGAGTCTTTTTTTTCGTCTGGTCCAGTAAATCCTTTTCCCCTAGGCGTTCTATATGCCAGATATATGGAACGTTACTCTCTCTTAACTCCTATTACAGTATTTTCTCCTCTCTCAAAATCATTTCCCTCTCCAATCTCGTCATATCGATTCCACTTTATTCTCTCTTATGTTTCTATAGGTACGTCGAGCCGATTATAGGGACTATCGGTGCTATTTCCCGGTAGGTGCGATCGAATCGGTTTAACGTTCGCGGTTCCACAAAATTACCGAATTTTATCATTTGCTTGAAACGAGATATTCTTCCACTTGAAAAAGGGAACCTCGCCACATTTTCCCATTAAGAGAATCAAAAGAGAACAGTAATTTATCTATTCATTAAGTATCGACCACTTCAACAACAGAGGACATTACAATCTAAAATATTTTTCAGAAATGTGTTCCTGGAACTGACGAGGATAAAAGCAAACGACTTTCCCTTCCTTCAATCATAAACTTCATTGATACGGTCATGTTAGGAACAGAATTGAAAATAGTAGGGAGTACACAATTTTCGTATAATAGAATTTCATCTTCATGTATTAGAAACTTCTTATATTTAACTTCCCATGACTGTCTCTTCAGCAAAGCTTTCAACTTGGATCACCAGGTGAAATGGGCAACGAAGGGATAAAAAAAAAAATCGAGAGAAACACTCTGATCGGGGCAACTAAGTCGGTGGTAACGAAAATTAACTAATCGAACAATCCTAATTTTAATTAAAGAAAAGAGGCCCGCTGCCTCTTCTCGTAACTCGAATTTTGTACATTGACACAACTAAGTAACCTACAATTATGTTTAGCTAGAAATAATTACTTTTTGGCTAGAATGACTCTTAGCTACGTCGAGGAAAGTATTTCTCCCAGCGAGTCACTTGGACTATCCTCTTGTTCAAGAGTCACTTTTGGCACTCTGAGAAACATTCGAAATGTGACTATCCAAAAATTTTTTATGTTTTTTTTCTTCTTTTCTCTGATTTTTTAAGCAGTTTCTTGAGTAACGGTTCATGAACTTCTATTAACTTTCCAAAAATTGTAAAAATTATTAAAGAATTGGTTACTCGAGAGGTCCACGCTTTATCTATTAAGTATAGATCGTAAATGCATATAATGAAATAACGTAAAACCTTGGGAGCGGTCACTTTATGGGACAGCCGCTATGTTTGGAAAGCAACGACCAGCATCGCCAAAAATTTTTCTTAAAATTTGGTTGCCTGGGCTCTCTATCTACATTGCCCTTGGCTTCGCCAAATCGCGCCGCTTGAAAAAACGGTCGAGCTTTTTGACTTCAAAGCCCCTTATTCAAGATAATTTTCAGGAGTAACGGAAAATAAAAATAATCATATTAAATTTTAAAAATATATTAAAAAGAATAATTACAGAAAGCAAATCCAATGTGGTTGCGTGACTAAAAATTATATACAAAACTCACCGAGGATTGATTCATGTCACGCTTTGGAACTGATTTTTCTCACTTGATAATAAAATAAAAATTTCGAAACGTCGAATTAACGTTTCTTGATCAATAACTCACTTGCACTTTATATTCTTTTTATTTTTATACTTCTTATTGCTTATACTTTTTTTATGGTATACTTTGTACTGTATACTTTTTAGTTGCTACTTTGTGTTTTACTATTTTGTAAAGTGATACAAAACCGGGATCGTTTTCTCAATGGCGCGGGATGGACGCTGTCTTCAGGCGAATGTTTCGCACGTGTCTGCAGATCCTTAAACAAAATAACATGGCCGCGTAAACGTACAAACTAATAAAATGTAAAAAAACAACGTTATCGATTATCTAAGTAACAAACAATAGTATTCTTCCCCTTATTACGAAGTGGTTTATACAATGTTGAAGAGACATTGATCGGTTGATCTGCCTTTTTACATAAATTTCATATGTAGCTTGAACAACTGGATAAGACGGGGATTTGACACGTTTCCGCAACCACGTGCAAAGATTTCGTGCAAATAATTTGTATACTGCGAGATGCACACAGGAGACGGCGAAGTTTCTCAGTGGACGCCAAATCTCGCTTTACAGGGAATTATTCCCACATAAGTTACAAGCTACGCTGAACTAACGTTTTGACGAATTTCGAACTGATTTCTTCAAATCAAAATAGTCATAAAAACTTGAACAAACTAAAATGCCGTTTGGGACGAGGAATTTCATCAAATTCCTCTTTTTAAAAAGTCCGTTTGGAGAGAACTTCTCAAATCAATTAACTAAATATGTGCATGGTGCAGTCAGAAAAACAAATCATCTTCTGGCTTTAGAAAACTAAAAATTGCCTACAAGTTTGATTCTTATCAATTAAGGTTAGCCATTAGAGGTCGATTTATCGTGTCCCCTCGGCGTCCGCGGTGAAACATGTCCGTCAGTCTCGAATCGTCGCAACGTTCGGTCCATCGACCCTAATCAACGTAATTATCACCGACGACGTCGTGCAAGACCTGGCACGGCGCTCACCTCTCTCTGCTTAAGTAGGCCATCTTCCCCTGATTTTTCGATTTTGCGTTTTGCCGTAATGAAACAAAAGAACTCTGTTTTGATGCGAATTGAAAAAAGAGTCTAAAGTAACGTTGCCCGGAGCAGAGTGAGCAGCGGATTCAAGGAAAGGTGGTCCCCTGCAGTGTTTAGGCGGTTTACTAGATTCCCTAGTGGTTACGGCCACTGACTGTAGAGCTGAAATTGCTCGCGGGTGAAACAGGATGAGAGGGGCTTCACGAAGTGGGCGTCCACAGCCCTGCAGTGTGGACAAGCGAATACGCGACTATAGTCTGAGTAGAAGTTGAGTCGCTGATGAGGGTAGATCAGGGGCTTTTGGCAGCTGTTGCACTGAAACAAAAAGAGGGTCCCATGTCTAGAACAGAATTCGCAAGGTTTTCTTAAATAGATGATCAATTTATCATTTAGGAGGGAATTTTTCAAACTATCCAAACTTTGAAGAGAATTGGGTCAGCGGACATTATAAAGAAGTGGATGAGATATGATGGAGAGACAGTAATGAAATATCTACCTTTAAACGATCGGTGCAACATGGCATGGCGGCGAAAATATCATAACTATACATTGTCCCCAGGACCAGACTGGAGCCATCCCATGGTTGGGTGCACGAACGACAACGAACTGGTGCATTGCCACTGCCTTCAAGGCAACTCATGCATACCGCCGACAAGAATTGTGTACGACCCTCGACTTTGACCTGAAACAGAGAAACAAATATCTCATTGATTAAAAAAGAAAGTAGAAGACATATCCATCAAAGAGTCAAAAATTTTTATAAAATACTTTTCTGTCTTAAAAAGCTGTAATCACGAGTCTTTGGTTAACTTTGATCCACAGAAGGCATCAGTCTCTTAAGTCGGATTTACTTACCGACCAAAAGCTTAACCATGTCTGCTTTTCGCAAGTAGAATGACAGAGACAAGTAGAAAGAGAGACAGAGTGAACTTGAAGAGTCATCCTCTCAATGCCTTAATGGCCGAATGTTTGTTCTCTAAACTCGAAAGCTTCAGCTTTAGAAGCAAGAGAGTGAATGTTTCGTGAAACAAGAGAATGGAAAAGCCATCCTTTATGTTCTCCTTGCCTCTACTTTAAGGGGACATGAATTCTCTTATGGAAAGCGCTGATATGACCGTTGCGAAAAGGACACTGAAAATTCAAACTGGCGTGTATTATCTTACCTCAGCGCAAGCGTGAGAGTGCTGTCTCGGAGACAAGAAGAAGGTACCATCCACGAGAGGATACCTATCAAAGACTAGCATCGCTACTCGGCAAAGAACGCAGGATACCCTTGACCACTGCAAGGCTGCCAAGGTCGAGAGGATGAAGCATCTGGTATCGTCGTTGCCATGATTTCCCTCATCCTCCATCTGAAACAATAAATAATTTAACATTAATATGAATAAATAAAATGGGAATATAAAATATTTTAATATAGCTGGAAAATAAAGTAGATAGGACACAAAGTTTGCGAAGTATCTCTACTCTGAATGGAACATCACTGGGATCTGCAAAATACTTTGAGATCCTGGATTCCTCTTATATTCACCAACATCTGGTATCAAATGTCTTGCACATCCCCGTGATATTCAATTTAGAGTCTTCCGCCATGGGAAAATTTTCATAAATCCAGCCTGGCCTTGAAGATACTTTGAAATTACTTTGAAACAACCATGTTTGTAAGGAAAGCTCTGGGTACGAGACATCACTATTCTGAATACTTTTGTTCACTCCTCTTACCATTTACCAACTTATGGTGAGAACCAGATGCTTTGCCAGCATCCGGTTCTCACCAGATGTTGATAAATGGTAAGACGAATCTAGGAACTCGAAATGTCTTGCACATTCCAGTGATATTCAATTTAGAGTCTTCCCCCATGGGAAAATTTTCATAAATCCACCCTGGCCTTGAAGATACTTTGAAATGACTTCGAAACGACCATGTTTGAGAGAAAAGCTCTGGGTAGGAGCCATCATCACAATTCTGAGTACTGTTCTTCACTGTGAGAGAAACATCCCACCCTCGTACGATCCATTATTTGCCGGATGGATGCTGGCTGAGCTATCGCACTCTGCTTTATGATCTGGGTTGGAGGAGGGGGGTCAGGATGAGAGAGTTAGATGGCGCTAAGCGCGATGCAAGAAGCTCGTAATCAGGAGGCTACATAATCTGAATACTTCGTCGCCGTCTCGCGGCTCGTAAGCTGAGGCAATAATGGCGCGATGTCAACAAAGGTTGCCTCCGCATCCGCCTCGGTCGTTAAATCGTCAAAGGGCGGACCCGGAGGGGTGGATGTGGGAGTACGCCACCGTCGTAGAGGGATACACCACGGCAGACGTGGACGTTTATAACCACCGTAAATATCCCCCGGTCATAAGACGAGGGCCCGGTGTTATACGCGGCCTTAAAACTTGAGCCGCCTATGAAGAAACGATGTGAAAACCGAGAGAAAACTGCCTTTCTTTGCAAACTTCTATACGTGACGGGCTTCCAAATTTAATTTCTTGGTGTGTAATTCTTCATTGGAGTTTCCACTTTTTTATTTTCATTCAAAGTCCCTTTGTAGGGCAATAACAGAAAGTGCGTCTCTTTTGTGTTTGATTGCTGAGAAGATTCACTTCGTGTAATTCAAAAAATGCTTCTATATGGCTCTGGTTTTTGAGATGGTTCTTTGTGATTAATTCAAAAATAAAGTCCATTATAATTCGGGAATCACTAGGGTTCAGTAGGCCAGTTTTACGTAAAAAAGATGATTCTTTTCCGGGAAAGAGAATTTAAAAAAAAGGTATCTGCTAAACGCTGTAAGAAATCTTAATTTTAAGCATTTTAGGAGATTGTTGAAATTTCAGAGGAAAAAGGGGACGGACCGTGATCCCTGTTATATTTTTCAATGGATACTGATAGACTTTTTTAAAATGAATAACAAAAATATTTACACGGCTTGTAGGAAATAGAAACTTAATAAAAAGAAATAATTCACAAAAAGAAGCACTAAAGGAAACTAAAATCTGAAACATGTCATGTCCGACCAAACATAGACATATTCTACTTAAATCCCTATATATAAAAGTCTATTTTTCTGGAGGTTATCCACTTTTGCACAAATAATAATAATATTTTGTTTCTTTTTAATCTTTACGAGGTTTTGGAGAACATAAATGTAGAATTCCATCTCGGGAAGGGGATTTCGTTCACATTTTGTTGTCGCATAAACTCGGATACTTACGGAGAGCAATATTTTTCATGAAAAAACAGAACGATCGTTGAGGAACGAAATCGCCTGCAGCAGCACCAATAGGAAAAAGACGTAAGACATTTAATCGCGATTCACTTGACGTCTTGCAAAGCCCTGCCATTCCATCCTTTAAGTAAACATGAAAACGGAAGCGAATTTTTCTCAGTTGGACAAGGGAAAAATGTTGTTTTCCTACGTATATCCGTAATTTGCAAAAGTTAATTTCCTCTCCATGGGAAAACATACAGAGTAATTCCTGAGATAACAAAATTGCTGCAGCTCAATCTCAGCAACCGATAGTTGTGTTTTTTTTTCTTCAAATAAACGGAAAGAAGAAATTTCTAACTTGAATTAACTTGAAACGCTTTAAATACCTGAGATTTCCAGTAGAGGTATTGCATTTTCAACAATATAGATGGATTTTTATCCAAATAGATGAATTTGCAACCAAGAAGATTAATTTTCTACAAAAACACGAATTTTCAACCAAATAGTTGAATTAAACCAAGAAGCACGAATTTTCTATGAAATAGTTAAATTTTAAACCAAAAAGATGAATTTCTAACTAAAAACATCAATTTAAGGCGAATTTTCAACAACATATATGAATTTTCAACTGAAAAGATGAATTTTCAACAAAATATTCAAATTTCTAACGAAAATGATGAATCTTCATCAAAAAAATTAATTTATGACAAAGCTGTTCCACTTTCAAATTTTCAGTTTAAAAAATTAATTTTTAACCAAAAAAGAAAAACGAATTTTCTATAAAATAGTTGAATCTTCAAACAAAAAAATGATTTTTTAACAAAGTAGTTCCACTTTTAACAAAGAGAACATAGTTGAATTTTCAACCAAAAATGATTTTAATTTTAAATCTCGGAACATTTGAATTCAACCAAAAGGACGAATTTTCAACAAATTACATAAATTTTTAACAAAATAAATCAATTTTCAACCAAAGAAATTAACTTTTAACTAAAATGAAGAATTTTCGACCAAAAAAAATGAATTTCTTACAAAGTAGTTGAACTAATAACCAAGCAGTTGAATTTTCAAGCGAAAAGGATTAATTCTGAACGAAAACTGTAATAGTTGATATCTGAGTTACAAGAGATTCTAATTCAAAATCAAAAACAGTTAAATTCAACTAAAAAAGACGAATTATCGACAATATAATTGAATCCATAACTGAAACAGATTCATTTTCAACCAAACAGTTGGATTTTCAACTAAAAAGATTGATTTTCTACCAAAAAAGACGAATTTTCAACAAAATAGTTGAGTTTCCCACAAATCGTCGAATTTTCATACATACAGTTGAATTTTCAACAAAATAATCAAGTTATCGAAGAAATAATACAATTTGTAAGCAAAAAAGATAATTTTCAACCAAAAATATATAGAAGACTTTTCAACAAAAAAAAATTGATTTTTTAAGGAAAATAATTAGATTTTCTTATTGTATTCTATTAATTCAGTTCGCATATATGTAAGCGAAAAAATGAGAAAAAGGGGAAAGGAGGGGACTGCGTGCGATAAATAAATAGGAATTTGAAAATTTATAGACTAAAGAATAATAGTTTAAATAAATATTGATGTTCATTTTTATTACTTGTGAGAGTAAATCTGGAGTAGGGGGGGAGGGGGAATTTCAGAAAAACACCTTACGTAATTTGTTGGAAACCACTAAGGTGTTATAAGGAGAAAAGTGGCATTTGGTGCATGCATCAAATATCAATGTTCACTTGTCACTTATAATTTTGATACAAAATCTGGATCATTTTAGTCAACTGCCAAGGAGAGGTCGCGAGATACGGGACGCCAATTCGACTGGAGCTTCACAGGGTGAAAGTGAATCAAAATCCATTATGTACGTATTTTTTCTTTAGATTCAATTGGCCTTAGTTTCCGAGATATCTAGGTTCAAGTATTTACGCTTTTAAGCGCGGTCCACACTCTACAGTGGCGAGTGGAGCGGTCCATGCTCGACAGTGGCGAGTGGAGCTGTCCACTCTCGACAGTGGCGAGTTGAGCCCTCGCACGTAAATACTCAAACCTCGACTTCTCGAAAACTAAGGCCCATTGAATCGAAAGAAAAAATACTTAACTAATGGATTTTGATGCACTTTCATCCTGTAAAGCGTCAGTCGAGTCGGCGCCTCGCATTTCCCGAGCTCTCCTTGTGAGTCAGTCTGTTGCAAATCACTCTGATCCAACTTCAAGATGAAAGTAAAAACCTCGGGACTTTCTGAGATAGTGAAATAGCGAAAGGCAAATAGAAAAAATATGTTACTTTGGTGGGCAAATTTTCGGACACGTGTTGTTTGGGAAATAATCTTACCCTTATCCCCGAGACTGTTCCAGATGGATATACGTTGCAGAAAAATGGAAGGTAGTGGAAGTTAAACCTCTTTCTTTCGTTTTACGCGACGGAGGGTCGGTCGAGCGTCGAAAGACGAGGGTTCCGAAAAACCACCCAGGGGATTTCTTAGCGTTCCTAAAGGACGTTCTTATTTAGCACTTTAACGCCACGCGCGCTCGGCCATAGGTCGCGAGACGATAAAGCTCTACATGCCCGAATAGCACGTAAAACTGGTAATTGCACTCGCTTTGGCCCACGGGACGATGAAAAAAAACGGATCGTGTAATTGGTTCGAGGGGAAAAAAGCGAAACTCGTAACCGCGAACGGTTGCCAAAACGAAAAGCGATGAATCAAGATGAATTCGCGGGAAATTCGAGAAGGAAAATCCGACTGCTTTCTTCTACTGTTTTCTCAGCACGTTCTATTTTATCGATTACCACCCTCGTTGCGACTCACTTTTTCGATTTTCTATCGGAAGGTTTAAGAGAAACTTTCATTGGTTTGTTCAACCGATAGCCTTGGACAACAGCTGCCAAATCCAATTCTATTAAACGATCGCGACTTTACGAGCTCTGGAAACTACGCGTCGTTTCTTTAATCACCGGATTAGATGCGAGTTTTCTGCTCTGATATTATTTTTGGATCATTGGTACATAAATAGAGACTCTGTGCCTTGAACTAGATCCGTTTTAATTCGGAACATTCATTTACGTGGTCGATTTAAGACAGAAAGCAGATGTTCTATAGGTCCTGAAAGAATGACTCGATTTGGGGGTAAAAAAAGGTATTCTTTTAGGATTTGATTGGTGAAAAAAGCCAATTTTTCAGATCAGCTTAAGAAATTTCAGAGGAGGATCTGTATTCGAAGGAAGCGAAAGGTCAAGTTTAATTCGATTTAAATGAACGAGGTTATAAAGGAAAAAGAAGAAAGGATCATTCAGATTCGGGGTGTTTAGAAAGAATTATGTTTGTTTTGCAAGAAAAATAATCTATAATAATTAAGTACATTGGCTTTCTAATGTCGTCCTTCCGTCCGCTCGACATGAGGTTGATGCGTTTCTAAATTCTTTTGTTTTAATATATGTTTATTACTAAGTGATGAAATTAAAAATTTAATTAAAAAAAAATTATTTTCACAGCCATAGATAGCTCAATAAAGGAAGGACAGAGTCCTTTTCGTTTAGTTTTAATTCACAGAAAATCGACTTTTCCTTTCTCTATTCCTAATGAAAAAAAAACTTTCAACTTCAATTTCAACTTTTTTACACTATTTCAGCTGATTAAATTATCCTAAAGTCAGGAATTCGCAAAACAAAAAGACGAATTTTCAATCAGAGTTGAATTTTTCAAACCACAAATATGCATTTTCAACATAAATTTTAGTTTTTAAACAAACAGTAGAATTTTTAACCGAAAAAGACGAATTTTCAACAAAATAGTTGAACTCTCAACCATAAGAGATAATTTTGAACAGAATAGTTGAATATTCAACCAAAAAGATTAATTTTTCACCAAGAAAATTAATTTTCTACCAAAAATACCAATTTCCAACAAAGTAGTGCAACTCTCAACGAAGTAATTGAATTTTCGACTAAAAAAATATGAATTCTTAACATAAAATGTGATAGTTCATCTTTTATCGAAAACAGATATTAATTTTAAATCAAAAACAGTTTGATGTAATCAAAAAGACGAATTTTTAACAGAGTAGTTGAATTCCCAAACAAAACAGATTAATTTTCAACCAAAAAGTTGTATTTTCAAGCAAAAAGATCAATTTTCTACCAAAAAGACGAATTTTCAGCAAAATAGTTGAATCTTTAACCAAAACAGGTTAATTTTCAGTCACACAGTTCCATTTGTAACCAAATTGTTGACTTTTCAAGCCAAAAAGACAAATTCTCTGCATAACAGTTGAATTTTTAGCCCAAAATATTAATTTTTTTACAAAAAAGTTAATTTTCAACTGAACAGTTGAATTCTTAACCAAACAGTTGAATCTTCAACCAAAGCAGTTTAATTTTCTACCAACAAGTTGCACTTTTGACCAAAAAAGACGAATTTTCAATAAGAGCTTAATTTTCAAACAAGAAAGATTTTTGATTCAAGAAAGAAAAAAAATTTAACCAAATTAAGCAATTTTTTACAAAACAATTGAATTTTCAACCCAAAAATATTAATTTTCAACAAAAATGTTACTTTTTAACCAAACAGTTTAATTTTCTACCAAAAAAGAAAAACTTTTAACAAAATACATGAATTTTGAACCAAATAGTCAAATTTTCAACTGAAAAAAGATAAATTTTCAGTTGAAAGAATCAATTTTCAGCCAAAAGAAAACTGATTTTCAACAAAATACTTAAATTTCAAAGAAGCTGTTCAACTTTACACCACTCTGAACTTTCAACCAAATAAGATGAATACTCAACGTAAAATGTAACAGCTGATATTTAAACCAAAACATAATGTTAATTTTAAAACAAAAACAGTAATTCAACCAAAAAAGATAAATTTTCAACAAAATTGTTGAATCGTCAACAAAACAGATCAATTTTCAACTAAACAGTTGCATTTTTAACCACAAAGAATAATTTTGTACAAGAAAAAACGAATTTTCATCAAAAGACATAAAGTTTCAACCAAATAGTTACATTTTCAGCAAAGAGGATTGATTTTATACCAAAAATGACAAATTTTCAAACAATTTCAAATAATTTCGAAAAATATGAATTTTCAACCGAATAGTTGAATTTTTAACTAAAAATGGTAGATTTTCAACCAAAAATGGGAGTTAAGTTTTCAATTGAAAAAATGAATTTTCAACTGAGAAAAAACGAATTTTAAACAAAATGATTAAATTTTGAACCAAAGAAATGAATTTCCAAACAAAACAGAGGAATTTTTTACCAAAATAGTTGTATCCTCAACTAAAACAGATTAAATTTCAAATAAACAGTTGTATTTTCAACGAAACAGTTGAATCCTCAACCAAAACAAGACATTTCTTACCAAAAAAGATGAAATTTCTATCAAAAGAGATGAATATTTAAAAAAAAGACGAATTTTCAACCTAGAAAGATTTTTCAATCAAGAGAGAAAAAATATTTCAACCAAATTGTGCAAATTTCAAGTCAGAAAGACGAATTTCCTAAATTAATGTTTTCATTAATTCTTTCAATATTTTCATACCATTTTTTATAATGCCGATTATCCTATAATCGTTTTTATATAATAATTCAACTTTTGAAAATCAAATTTTCAATTTTCTTCGATTTTCAACAGTTGAAAAATCGAGAAAAAAGCGAATTTTCTTTTTAAAATGTTACATTTACGTAATTTGATCTGAGAATTTGATGAATAAACATTTCAGTCCATAACAAAAAATTCTGAAAAAAGTCTTAGCTGAATTCACATTGAAAACAATATTACACGCGCGCTAAAGTGTGCGCATATTATGCTAGTTTTTAATAATTCCGAAGTGTAGCAGAAGTCTTGCAATTTTTATTCTGGGTTTGATTGAACTTTCATGAAATCTTGTAAAACCAACCCTTTATTCAGGTTTTGTTCTTTGCATAAATTATAGACAGAACAAACAATCTACAAACTTTTCAGTTAAAGAGGATCGAGATGAAGTAATTCTAAAATAGCTTATGGGTAAGGGTTCCTCGAGTCATAATTTAACCACTTTAGTACTTTACGAAAGAAACTTTATTATCTTAAGGAGTTATGACCTTGGATCTTGATTTCTTTGAAGCAAAAGAAAAGTAGGGGTACTGATAAAAATGTTTAGTTGGGATAACAACATGATTCAGTTGATGTAGAAGTAAAAAAATATTTTTGTTATTTTAACTAAACTTTTGTTGAAGTTAAATACTTACAAGAAGAGGTCGCGAGATGCGGGACGACGAATCGACTGGAGCTTCACATGGTGAAAGTAAATCAAAATACATTAGATACATATTTTTCCTTTCGATCGAATGGGTCTTGGTTTCCAAGATATCTAGATTTGAGTATTTCCACTTTTGAACGTCGTCCGCGCTCGACAGTGGCGAGCCGAGCGGTCCAAAAGCTGGGCAGTGGCGAGTTGAGCGGTCCACGCTGGGCAGTGGCGAGTTGAGCGCTCAAACGTAAATACTCGAACCTCGACATCTCGGAAACTAAGGCCCATTGGATCGGGAAAAAATACGGATCTAATGGATTTTAATGCACTTTCATCCTGTAAAGCCCCAGGCGAATTGGCGTCCCGCACCTCGCGACCTCTCTTTGTTAGATGATTATGCATCAGTTCATCTAAATTGATAATTTATGGTTATAAGTGAATTAGAATATTTGACTACATTTTTTGGTTGAATTCACAGAGTATCTACTCAAATCACGACAAGAAATTTTCTGACAATGCCAGGTTTTTTCCAAGTACTTCTACATTTTTTCAGGTATGATTTTTTATAATATGGAGCCATTTAAGTTATGTACATAATACTTGAATAACCTAAATTTATTATCTACTTGTGAATGCCTGAATTTTAAGTAATTAACATAAAAAAACGGAAAATGTATACAATATCGCGAGTTCATTATAAATAATGTTTTTTCAGTTCATGTCAATATGTAAATGGGTAAACTAATTAACTTTCTTGTTGAAAATTCATATTTTCGGGTTAAAAATTTCACTGTTTTTTACAAAATTCGGATTTTTGGCTTGAACTTTCAACAGTTTGGTAGGAAATTCAACGATTTGCTTGAAAATTCGTCTCTTTGGGCTGAGAGTTAACTTTTTCTTCCAAAATTCATATTTTTGGGTTGAAAACTCAACTCTTTTGTAGAAAATTTGCCTTTTTGGTTTGAAAATTCATATCTTTTGGTAAGGGCTTAATCTTTTTCGTTTAAAAATGCAGCTGTTTGGTTGAAAATTGATCGGTTTTGGTTCAGGATCTAAATATTTTGTTGAAAAATCAACTATTTGGTTGAAAATTTACTTTTTTGTTGGAGATTCATAATTTCGGGTTCAAAATTGAACTTTTTTTGTAAAAAATTCAACGATTTGGTTGAAATTTTTTTTCCCTTGTCTGAAAAATCTTTCTTGGTTGAAATTCAACTCTTGTCAAAAATTAGTGTTTTGGTTTAAAAACTCAAATCTTCTGGTATAAATTACATCGTTTTTGGTTAAAAATGCAACTTTTTGGTAGAAACTTAATCTGTTCTGGTTGAGGATTTAACTACCATGTTGAGAATTTAACTATTTGATTGAAAACTACTTGTTTTGTTGAAAATTCGTCTCTTTAGGTTGAATTCAATATTGTTTTTTATTCGAAATTTAAATCGTTTTTGGCTCAAAATTCAACTGCTTGATTGAAAGTGGAACTAATTTCTTTAAAATTCCGTTTATTGGTAGAAGATTCATCACTTGAGTTGCAAATTCATCTTTTGGGTTGAAAATTCAACTATTTTGTTGAAAATTCGGTTGTTTTTTTTGTTGAAAATTAATTTTTTTCAACTCAAAATTTAACTATTCCATTTCTGGTTAAAAATATATATCTTTTTATAGCTGAAAATTCGACTATTCGGTTGGAAATTCATGTATTTTCTTGAAAATTCGTCTTTTTGGTAGATAATTAATCGTTTTGGTTAAAAAAACAACTGTTTGGTTGACAATTAAACTGTTTTAGTTTAGTATTCAACTATTTTCTTGAAAATTCATCTTTTTTTCTTTCCAACTTTTTCTTTTAAACTTAAATCTTTTTTGGTTGATATATCAACTATCACATTTTTTGTTGAGAATTCATCTACTTTGGTTGAGAACTCAACTACTTCATTAAAAATAAAATTCAAATGCTTGGTTGAAAGTGGAACTACTTTCTTAAAAATTCCTTTTATTGGTTGAAGATGCATTATTTGAGTTGCAAATTCCTCTTTTAGGTTGAAAATTCGACTATTTTGTTGGAAATTCGTTTCTTTTTTGTTGAAAATTAATTTTTCTCAACTTAAAATTTAACTATCCCATTTTTGGTTAAAAATATATCTTTTTATAGTTAAAAAATTCAACGACTTGATTGAAAATTGATGTATTCTGTTGAAAATTCGTCTTTTTTGAAAGAAAACTAATCGTTTTGGTTAAAAAGGCAACTGCTTGGTTGACAATTAATCTGTTTTTGTTGAGTACTTAATTATTATGTTGAAAATTCATCTTTTTTGGTTGCATTCAACTGTATTTTAGTTAAAACTTAAGTCTTTTTTTGGTTGAAATATCAACTATCACACTTTTTGTTGAGAATTCATCTATTTTGGTTGAAAATTCAACTACTTGATTGAAAGTTAAAATACTTTGTTAAAAATTCATTGTTTTTTTGTTGAAGATTCATCGTTCAAGTTGAAAATACATCTCTCTGGTTAAAAATTCAACTATTTCGTTGAAAATTTACATTTTTGGATTAAAAATTCAACTCTTTTGTTGGAAATTCTTCCTCTTTGGTTAAAAATTGAACTTTCTTTAGTTGAAATTCAATTATTTGGTTGAAAATTAATGTATTTTGTTCAGAAATCATATTTTATGGTAAAAAAATCAATCGTTTTGGTTAAAAAAGCAACTTTTTGGTTAATAACTAATCTGTTTTAGTTGAGTATTCAACTTTTTTGTTGAAAATTCGTCTTTTTTGGTTGGATTCAACTGTTTTTTATTTAAAATTTAAATATTTTTTGTTGAAAATTCAACTACTTGGTTGAAAGTGGAACTATTTTGTTAAAAATGAATTTTTTGGCTAAAGACTCATCGTTTAAGTTGAAAATTCACCTTATTGGTTTAAAATTCAACTATTTTGTTGAAAATACATATTTTCGGTTCGAAAATTCAACACTTTTGTTGGAAAAACGTTTTCCTTGTTGAAAATTTATTATTTTTTTATTGAAAATCCAATTATTTGGTACAAAATGTATGCATTTTGTTCTCGATTTTGTAGCAAATTTGTCTTTTTTGGTATAAAATTAATCCTTATGGTTAAAAGGTAACTGTTTGTTTAAATAATTAATCTGTTTAAATTAAGTATTTAACTATTTTGTTTAATACTCGTCTTTTTTGGTTGAATTCAACTGTTTTTTATTTAAAATTTAAATCTTTTTTGGTTGAAAATTCACTATTTGATTGAAAGTGGAACTATTTTGTTAATTTTCTTCTAGTTGAGTATTCAACTATTTTGTTGAATTTTTTCTTTTAAATATCAACCAATGCATACTTTGTTGAGAATTTATCTTTTGTAGTTTAAAATTTGACTATTTTGTTGAAAAATTTAATTATTTTGTTAAAAATTCGTGTTTTTGGTTTGAAAATTCATTTCTTGTAGTTGAAATTTCATCTTTTTTGTTTGAAAATGCAACTGTTTACTTGAAAAATAATCGTTTTTAGTTGAAGTATTAACTATTACATTTTCCGTTGAGAATTCGTCTTCTTCGGTAGATAATTAATTTTATGTTTAATTTAATTACTATGTTTAATTGAGGAAGTTTTGACAAATCATTACAGAATATTCTTAAATATATTAATTATCACCATCGAATGACTAAATAGATTAATAATACTGAAAACAAAATTAATCATTTCCTGAATTCGTTCTTAAACTACATGAATTTGAATCACAATTGAAATAAATTTTTATTTTATCTTCATACTTCAAATTCAGTGCATACCTGACATATTAATACTTTGAGTAAAAGATGTTTTCCTGAGAATAATGAAAATTATATAAAGAACTTTGGTTTAAATCACTATAAATTCAGTACTATAAAAGTTATTTTATTGATAAAAAATCCTTGTTATTTAATTTTATACATTTTTTTTTTAATTTAGCAAGCTCGAAAAAATTCCCTGACATTTCCAAGTTTTTCCAGGTATATAAAAATTCCCTGACAATTCCAGGTTTTCCAGATGAGTAGACACCCTGAATCCAGATATACAGAGAGGGAATTATATTTTTTCATGTACCTGAAGTTCTGAACGTTCAAATGAACAAAATATATTTTCTCAATTTTATTTTGTCTAGAAATATTGTTTGCAATGCAAATAAAAATATGCATTATGAGTTTCTTTCATTATCGTATTACTTTCAATGTGATGAACTACAAGTTTTGCACTGTTTCTACTTTTGAAAAATATCAATAAAAGATTTCGTTCACTTGAACGTTCAGAACTTCAAGCGCATTATTTTTTCCAAGTAATACAGTCATGAGCATTTGATCAATTCCTAATCGAGAAAAAAAAGGAAAAGAGAGAAGAAAGATACTTAGGACTTTGTAGAGCTAAGAATGTCCCACCGGAATCTTGCTTTCCCCGTAAATAAAAGAGTAGGCGTAGAAGGAGCTCGTTACACTTTTCGCGAGGCGACGAACGCGTCCTGAGACGATCGTAACTCCTCTAAAAGGGGAGGAAACAAGGGGGGCAAGAGCAGGATTTATGGGGCATGATGGGGTAAGATCGCATGCTTCTTTAGCCGGAAAACGTCGAATAGAGGAGAGCTTTTACGATATAACTTTGGTAAACTTTTCTTTCCAGTGTGACGGTCGAGTTCGTGACACATATATCTATGTAGATATATAGATGCATAGAACATAAATGTGCGTAGGGACATACATATGTATGCGTCACATCTGCAACGGTACTCTGTTGACCCACTCCTGATCCTCGCTCCGAGGGAGCCGACCAGACAAAGAGGATTTCCTTCTCTTTTTGTGCGTCTGGATCTTCTCCCCTCTTCATTCGCTCTTGCAGATATAGGCGATTGAGAGAGATGAGCTTCCCAAGTACAAAGGCAAACAACTGTTATTGAAGAACATTACGAGTCTAATAAATATTAATTTGCTTCCAAATTTTTGGTAATTTCAAATCAATTTTTAGCACATCGGTTACACAAATCTATCAACATATCATCGTTTCTCATTCAGCATTGTTCTCCAAAAACATCTTCATTCTATTGTTGGTGATTAAAAAAAAAGATATTAAAAAGCTTAAAAAGCCTGGGAGCCTAATAATCCCTCAGCCCTTGGAGCCTCGTTTTGTGGAGTTTGAGTGTCTCTCTTCTCGCCCTTTCTTCCTTTATTCAGAGTATGCGTGGAAGGAAACGGAATGAGTAAAAGAAAAAAATTTAGATGAACAATGCCTGAGATAGAAGGAACGTCTGTTCGTGAAACTATCCTATAGAGAAAAGAGGAGAAACAAGTGAAAGAAAGGGCTGGGATGGTCGGTGGTAAGGTTAAACAGTTTTTGTTATTTTTTTATGTTTTTTTAGGGGAAGGGATCGCCAAAGGGCGACTCGTGAAACCTCCAAGCCACCATCAACATTCACTTTGTATTTCCATCTTTCCGACCATTTTTAAGTTGCTATGTTCGTAGCCCTCCATTATTCGCGTTGTTGTATGCGTCGAGGGATCTCATTACGAGAAAATGTTTCGAAAATGCCTGGCAAAGAACCATAACCTTAGTTGGTATGCAAAAATGTATAAAATACAATACTTCTTTTAAATTTTTATTCAAGCACATTGTTTACCTAAAAATAATTAAAGTTTTAATTGAATTTTTAAGCTCTCGCTGTGGTAGTAAAATTTTGTTATGTCGAAGTGTAACCACTTATTACGCAAATTTTTCCTTCGTTCTGTAAGCGGCTTACTTTCGATATTCGCATGAAAAAGCAGATTACTGATAATTGAGTCTGAAAAAAAAATTCCCCCTGATGGATGAGCGAGTTGCTGGAATTAAAACATCCCTCTTCGTTTCGTAAATGTCTGTAATCTTCTCGGTAGACTTAAGTAACTCAAAAAGTAAAAGATGTGCTCATAAGAACGTACCTATAGTATACTGCGTAACAAGGGGGAAATGTTTTTGAATTTCTACGGCTCGGGAATGTTTTCAACACTTTTCTACGGCTCGCACTTTCCTACGAGTCATATGCCACACTTTTTTTAACACTCCTTATGATTTGGGCACTCTTCATGACTGTGGATCAGTTCCACAATCTCGCTTTTCGAGGCGGCGACAAAAGGGCCGGAATAATGCACAAAACCAGCAATCCAAGCAACACGTTTGACCGCCGATCAGTAGTTGACATAAGAAATGCGACTTCATATAGTAAATCATTAATAAAGTTGAATTTTTCAGAAAAAAGTTGAAAGTTAAGTTTAGTAGTTTCAACCAGTAATGGGTAAGTTACTTTTTAAAAGGAACTAGTTATAGTTACCGTTACATCACGAAAAAATAACTACGTATCGTTATCGTTACCGATACAAAATGTAACTTTTCCTTAGTTGCATTTTCCAAAAAAAGTAACTATCGTTACTTTTGTACTTTAGAAATACATATCCAAATTTAATTTTTACAAAAATTTATTCGTAACTTTCGAGTAATAGTTGTTACACTTTTTAATGAAAGTTGTAGGTTAGTCATGACCCACATAATATTTCTAAGACAAGGAATGTTTTAAAAAATTTTGAATTTCAGTGAGGAAAAAAAATGTCAGCATTCCTATTTTATGCTATAAATCTCTTTGGCTCTGAATATCAACTATTTCTTTTTAAAAGTGTTTTTTTAGATTCACCTAGTAACGACTTCCACTTCTAGAAGATTTACAATATTCTAAGACCAACAGAAAATTTTTTAGTAGACGTTGAACTTTGAACAAAATACATGAATTTTCAACTAAGAAGGATAAATTTTTAACCAAAACAAACATATCTTCATTAAAATACATAAATTTTCAAATGAAAAAGAGAAATATCCAACCAAATTGCTGAATCTTTAACTAAACAATATAAATTTTTAACCAAAAATGGAATAGTTGAATTTTCATTTTGAAAAATGAATGTTTAACCAAAAAAATGTTAACAAAATGGTTAATTTTTCAACGAAAGAGATGTATTTTTAACTAATATGATGAATCTCCAACAACAACAACAAAAACATTTTTAACAAAGTAGTTCAACATTCAACCAAAAAAGATTTTTATTTTGAATCAAATACAGTGGAACTCAACCAAGAAAGACGAATTTTCAACAAAATAGGAGGTAAATTTGAAACAAAAGAGATAAATTGTCAACCAAGAACATAATTTTTTACCAAAAAGATGAATTTTAAACAAAATACATAAATTTTCAACTTGAAAAGATCAATTTTCATCAAAAAATGGGATAGTTTAATTTCTAATTGAGAAAATTAATTTGTAACGGAAAAAGATGAATCCTTAACGAAAAATGTAATAGTTGATATTTCAACCAAAAACCAGTTTAATTTTTAATAAAAAACAGTTATATTCAACCAAAAAAATCATTTTGATCAAAATAGTTAAATTTTCAGTCAAGAGAGAAAAGAAATCAACCAGATTGTTAAAATTTCAAGCCGAAAAGGCGAGTTTTCAACAAATAAGTTGATTTTCAACCAAATAATAAAAATATTTATCCAAAAAGATGAATTCTCAATGAAAACTGTAATAGATGAAATTTCAACCAAAAAAGACAAATTTTCGAAAATATTGTTCGATTTGAAACGACGAGAATGAATTTTAAAAAAAAAAATATGAATTTTCAGCTATGAAAGATCTTTTTTCAACCAAATACTGCAATTTGAAACCATGGAGATGAATTTCCAACCAAAAAGATTAATTTTTACCAAAAATGATAGATTTTAAACAAAATAGTTAGTTGAAAAGGCAATAAAATTGATTGATTGTCGTAAAAAAGACTTGTGAACTACATTTCGAAAGTAACTAAAAAAGTAACGGTTTTTATAGTCACTGTTACTGAAAAAAATGTAATTAGTTAACAATTCGTTACTTACAAAAGTAATTTCGTTACCACTATCGTTACAAAAAAAAAGTAACTAGTTACAGTAACTAGTTAAAAAAAACTAGTTACTTCCTATTCCTGGTTCCAACAACCTCCGTGGACGGCGACAATTTTATTATGCTATACTATTCCTGCTACAGATATCGACTTTTAGAAAAACATGATTGTCTCCAACAAAGATATTCACACACTAAGGTGATTAAGAGCCATATTTTTTGCTGACGTCACTTTCCTACTCCCTAGGGAGTAGAAAGTACTTTCTACTCACACCGCTCGAGAAGCGACTTTGTGAGCCCGCTCCAAAGGCATGAAAATGAGCCAAAATTATGGAGGTGTTCTAAAATAGTATACTGCATAAATAGGGAATTTTTTTTTCCGAATTTCTACAGCTCGCGAATGTTTTCAGCACTTGTCTACGGCTCGCGCTTAAAATTATTTATCTAAATTACTTCGACTTTTAATAGAGGTACGTACTTAGGGATTCTATTACGTAAAGTTTTAATGAATCAGATATAAACTTGAATGAAATTGAACTGGACATATTTTCCGTTTCTTTATGACTGACGAAAGACAAAATTGCAAGAGCATTTTCATTTCTTTAGGGGTCAATTTTTTGTATTTGAAAGTGCGTAAATAACTAGTTTTTTTTCTTTGTGTGAAGTCGATCGGCCGTTGACATATGAAATGCAAGGTGAGTTTCAGCAGTTCCAACAACATCCGAGGGCGGCGACAATTTCATTATACTATACTATTCCTGCAACACATATCGATCTTCAAAAAAACATGACAGTCACCAACAGGACATTTACACACTAAGGTGATAACAAGCCATATCCTTTCGCTGACGTCATTTTTCAACTCCCTAGGGAGTAGAAAGTGCTTTCTACTCACACTGCTCGAAAAGCGACTTTGTGAGCCCGGTCCACAGACACGAAGATGGGCTGAAATTATGGACGTGTTATAAAATAGTATACTGCATAAATAGGGGGAGACTTTTCCGAATTTCTACAGCTCGCGAATGTTTTCAGCACGTGTCTACGGCTCGCGCTTAAAATTATTTATCTAATTTACTTCGACTTTGAATAGAGGTACTTAGGGATTCCATTACGTGAAGTTTTAATAAATCAGAAATACACTCAATTGAAATTGGACTGGACATTTTTTCCGTTCCCTTATCACTGATGAAAGACAAAATTTCAAGAGCATTTTTATCTCTTTAAGGGACAATTTTTCGTATTTGAAAGTGCGTAAGTAACTACACTGAAAATCCCTAACAAGTCGATCCGCAGTACGTCATTCTGAGAATTTCGTTTGAGGACCAGGGGAAGAAGGGGTACAGGGATCGTCACTCTAAAGCCAGCGTCCAGTACCGCACTAACAAAGCGGGCTGTATCACTAGCGCGTAATTTCGTCAGTTTGCATGGTCCGCACTTTGCTTCATTCGCTTTCAGTGTTTACGTTATGTGGGCAGGAAAAGAAGAGGCAGCGTTCATCCTTCAAAACAAACAAACATTTAAAGAAATTTAGTAAATATTTTTTACTGCGAACAAAAATCACATAGAAATGTTTCTTACGGCTCTGATTATTTACATTGGAGTCGCTCCGCCATATGTCCAAGGCCATTTCAGACAAGAACGAAAGTCGGACCTATATGGGATTTTCAGTGTAGCTCCTTTTTCTTTGTGTGAAGGACTGTCTGAAATGGATAGTATATGGAAAATTGAAGAGAAAAGGAACCACTGGATGTGGAGTTTAGGAGATTCGCGTCGTAATTGCGTAATGGATATTTCGCAAGCAAATGTATGTGCGCATAAATGAAACTGCGAGAGGGACTATCCGAATCGATAAGGGAGAATCAGTAATGTGCGATGTATGCGTTCCCGAAAATCCCACCCCACGGCGATATGCGTCGCGGATAACGGTACTGTTTCGCTATGTTCGGGAGCACCCTTCGCGGATTATAGGCGGAATTAAAAGAGAACAAAGGATGAGGCGCTTCACATATGTGGGCAGGGAATATGTTACCCCGAGTGAAAAAGATATTCCAACAGAAATTCATAAAAGAACTCATGTAAAATGTATTATCTTTATTACTAGAACAAAATATGTTAAATAAAAAATGTTTTTTTAAACATCATTCAGAGAAAACGAGGCCCGTCAACTTTCTACAGATTCTACTTTCCCTAATTTTATTTTATTAAAATTACAGGGATCGAAATGCTTTATGGAAGTAATAAAAGTATTTAAAAAATATCTTTTTGAAGAAAAAGGTATCCTCATAAATAAAAAAAAAGTATCAAAAAAGTAGCCTTTTTAAATTAGTCAAAAATTAGTTTCTTAAATAAAAAGGGGGTCTAAAAAATATTTTTAACTTAAAAAAGAAAGTATTTAAAGGGGAAATTTCTTTTATACTTTTTTGTACGTAAATAACTGTTTCAAAGACCGTATCTAACAAGGCGATGATCAGAGTTGGGATTACTTTTAAAACCTCATAAATTTTCTACTGGGATTCTATTGGATGACTATTAATTTGCCAAAACATTATTTGACAATGGCGCGACTTGTCATCGAAAAAAATCGACTTTTTTCAAATTTGTTTTCTTATTGATTCAAATGTTCATTTATCCAATTCTCATGTAAAAGTATATAAATATAACATTTTTCTACCAGAAAAGACGAATTTTCAACAAAATACATGAGTTTTCAACCGAATACTTGAATTTTCAACTAAAAAAGATGAATTTTCAAACAAAGAGATGAATTTTTAACTAAAATGATAAATCTTTAAACATTGAAATATCTGAAAATCTTTACAATCCTGGACAAATCCCTCAAAGTTGATGAATAAATTCTTTGAAACCCATTAAATTATTATAAAATCCCGTGAAATTACATGAAATCTGATATTTCCTGAAACCCTGGAAAATTTATTAAAATACCTTGAGATCTTTTAAAATCCCTTAAAATCATTGAAGTCCTTGGAAATCTGATAAAATCCGTTAAATTCTCTTAAAAATTCCTTAAATATATATAAAAAAATTTTTTATCCTTTAAAATCATTCAAATTCTTGAAAATTCCTTGGAAATCTAGAAATAACTGGAAAATTACTTGGAATCTTTTAATATACCCTAAAATATTTCAAATCCTTTGAATCTTTTGAAACACCTTGACATTTTTTAAAGCTCTTGAAAAATCATTGAAATCTTCAAAATTTCTTGAAATCCCTTCAGCTTCTTAAAATATATTGGAATCTTTTAAAATGCCCTAAAATATTTCAAATCCTTTGAAATATTTTGAAATCCCTAGGAACTTGAAAGTTTTATTATATACATACATACCTATAGATTTATTTATTTTTCATTTGGAAGTCCATTGGAAGTTTTAAATATACCATAAAATCTTTTAAATCCTTTGTAATACCTTCGAATTATTAAAATAAATAAAAAATTCCTTAGAATTTTTTAAAATACCCTAAAATATTTGAAAAGAATTGAAGAAAATTTAGAAGTGAGTATAGACCCAATAGTGGTTATTCCATGGGTTAATTTATCGAAACGTGACTTTATCTTAATAAAGTGACTAAGAAGTGATTTGAGAAAAAAATTGACTGCCTGGTAGCTCTTATTATTCTTGGCAGTTACTTAAAGTGCTCCTCACAGAAATTCCTTAAATTTTGCACTTTTTTCAAAATCCCTGACTTTCCTTGACCAAAAAAATTCCCTAATTTCTAGGTTTCCCCTGAACTTCGGCCACCCTGAATATTTTATTTTCAGATGTCGTATATTTAAAGAGGACAGGAGAAAAAGGGCAAGTTTTTTGAGAATAGGGGAAAAAAGGGGAATTTGAAAAAAAAACGGAAACGCTGGGGAATAGGGGAAAGACTGTGATCCCTTGAGATGAATTGAAGCGTCGAATAATCGGAATTAAGGGTAAGAAGAACAGACATTTCGATCATCTTTTTAATTTTAATATCGTTTCAGATCGTTTGCTTGCCAGCTCAGTGGTCCGAGCAAATAAAAAATCGAAGGCCTGGCGAATGAAACGAAAATGAAATTTAAGGGGATATTCATAGCTGGGAAGCAATTAATCCAGAAATGAAATTAATCCCAGATTCCTGTAGAATGACCAATTCGTATTCGAAACATTATTGAAAAACTATTGAAAAAATTCTTGAATTGAAAGAGTTCTTTTTTTCGACAAAAAGGAAAATGATAAGGGTCAAAGTGTAGCTAAGTTTCTTTTGATTTATGGTCTCTTGAATAAGAGTAAAAAATTGAGCTAATGGATGTTTGATGAAGCGTCAAAGTATCAGGTCAGTTACACCAGCCC
>JAUMHM010000048.1:6615673-6631048 GCA_032362435.1 Melikaiella ostensackeni
TAATTTGCAATTTCAATAAAAAATGTCTTACACCTGAAAAAAATGTGGGAACCTTACTTTTTACTTGCCCCTCGTATGTTCGGTTTGTGTTGTATACTGAGGAGGGCACCAGCCTTCTGCAGCTTGGTCTTTGAGTTAGGAAAAGACCATTCATTGCTTTATAAATGTGATAAGAATTTTTAACCTTTAATACAAGTTGACAAGCTTAGAAACTTTTATAAGTTTTATTACCCTCCAAAAGTTACCCAGATTTTTGTAAGTTTTAAAAATTCCTAAAATTAGCTAGCTTGAAGAAAATAAAAATGTCTTCGCTTCAGACGTCATATTACACTTTCAACGAGCATAGTCATTGTCTAAGTAGAATTTTTTTAATGAAAATTAATTAAAATTAAAATGAAAATTCTAGTCACTTTTTCAAAATTCCATGATTTTTCCAGATTTTCCAGATACAGTATTACCGATCCAAGCAATAAAAGATATTTAACAATACACCAGGATATCAAGTCGTTAATTAAACCCGTCAATTCGACAAAAATTTGATTCTAAAAGAGAACGTGACTCTCATCTTCAAGAAAGCAAATAACCGTAGAATAATTTAAGCGATAAATTATGTGAAAAGTACGCTGTGAGGGTTTTCTTTGGAGAAAAAGGTAAGTTGAATACTTATAATTGCCTGGGTTGAATCCCAGTTAAGGATTTTCAATCTTCAATAAAGAAGCGCGCGGCTTGGAATTTTTCGAAGCAGGGAAAAGTTTTCGCAGTAGGCAGCGGAAATAAGAAAGGAAGAAAGACAGCGAGGAAAAAATTCGCGTCCCTATCGGCCTATCGCCTTTTTCATTACTTCCCGTCAAGGGCGTCTTTACAGTCCCCGAAAACCCAATCTCTTCAGATCATTCCATTAATGCGGCTTGCCTTATAACCGAGTTCTAACGAAGTGGCCCGCTACATCACTTTTCGCTGCGCCCATTATTATGACAACTCAGTCACTACAGACCCTTATCTCAATCGAATGCACGTTACAGCTGCATAAAATGAAGATGAAAATTGTTTAATGCAAGCTGTTTAAGGAAAATTATATTAAAGACTCTGAGTAGCGAAAGAAGAATCGATATCCGCGACATTATTTCCGTAATTGAGAAACTAAAGAATTGTAAGGTAAGGCTGCTGGCGTGGACGGCATCACCGCTAAAATTCTTAAGAGCGGTGGCGGATATTTGTTTAGGTAACTGAGCGTATTCGTGAATATGTGTGCTGAGAACGGTATAAAGTTCCAAATGATTGGAGAAAGGCGATTATCGTTCCACTCTACAAGGGAAAGGGTAATAAAGGTGACTGTACTAATTATAAAGCGATTAGTCTACTAAGTTACCGTGGGCAAAATACTTACCAAAATACTAATAATAACAATAATAATAATAATAATAATTTCGAGAGGATTTAAAACAGCAAATATTGAAACAAACGTCTCTATTAGTAAGTATAACATTGCGGAGTAAAATGAGATAACTACTTCCGAAGAGACTTGACAAGACAAATGCAATGGTGCTAATTAAACGGATAAGCTTTGGCGAGCTGTATCACTTATCGCTGAGCCCATTATTAAAATGACTTATTCACCACAGGCCCTTATCTCAATCGAATCGGGACGTGATGCACGTTATAGCTGCATAAAATGAAGATAAAAATTATTTAATGCAAGCCATTTAGAGAAAATTGTATTAAAGACTCTAAGTAGCGAAAGAAGAATCGATATCCACAACATTATATCCTTAATTAAGAAACTAAAGAATAGTAAGGTAAGACTGCTGGAGTGGACGGCATCACCGCTGAAATGCTAAAGAGCGGTGGTGGATATTTGTTTTGGCATCTGAGCGTATTCGTGAATACGTGTGCTGAGAACGGTGCGAAGTTCCAAATGATTAGAGAAAGGCGATTATAGTTCCACTCGACAAGGGAAAGAATGATACAGGTAATTATACTGATTATAGAGCGATTAGCCTACAAATTACCGTGGGCACAATACACTAGAACCTCGATTTAGTTGGAGTCTCGGGTTTCGCCTGCTATGACCATGAGGCTCTTCTAAGAATTTCTACGACGAAAACAGTCAGAGGGAACTGCGTGACTTCACTGAGCTCGCGCGACTCTCTCTCGGACCCTCCGACCACCCCATCAACGAATACGGGGCCGGCGGCGATCCTCTCTCTCGGCGTCTTCGACCCCTCATCACCGAATGCGAGCCGGCAGACATTCTAGGAAGACAATAAATCGAAGGCAAATAAATCGAGGTTCCAGTGTATTTACCAAAATACTTATTGGTAAGATCATGGGAATAACAAAAAAAAGGATCTGGCAAGACCAATGTGGATTCATGCCAGGGAGATCATATGCGGATCAGATATTTAGCTTACAAGAACAGGTCGCAAGATGCGGGACGCCGATTCGACTGAAACCTTACAGGGTGAAAGTACATCAAAATCCATTAGATACTTATTTTTCCTTTCGATCCAATAGTCCGTAGTTTCCGAGATATCGAGGTTTAAATTATTTACTCTTGGTCCCGCGACACGCCACTGCTCAGCCCGGAGCGCAGCCGAGCGTTCAAGGTTAAATTTTCAAACTGCGATATCTCAGAAACTAGGGCCCATTAGATCGAAAGAAAAAATACGAATCTAATGGATTTTGATGTACTTTCACCCTGCAAAGTTTCAGTCGAGTCGGCGTCCCACATCTCGCGACCTCTTCTTGTTAATGGTATAATAATAATAATACTTCAAAGAAGATTTTAAGTAGCAGATATTGAAACAAACATCTCTCTATTAGTAAGTACCACATTGCGGAGTAAAATAAGATAACTATTTCCGAAGAGACTCGACAAGACAAACGCAATGATGCTAATTAAACGGATAAGCTCTGGCGAGCTTTTCTGAGTGAAAGGGAGAGTTAGGGAACCCGGATGTAAAAGTATCTCCAGCATTGTCTTGTGTCTCCGTTAAGTAGAAATTGAACATTCATTTAGAAACAAAGACCAGTGGAAATAAGGGGACGAAGAAAGAGAATGAGCTATCTGTTAGAAACGTAGTAGGATTAAATAGAAGACCGGACTGTGGTATAACGAAGAAGCTCTTGCATCCCCCAGGCCTCTCTATATTCCATCCAAGCATCATTCTATTGCAATACATACACAGACTTCAAAAGAAACTTCGCAGCAAGCCGTATGCTTTATTCTGGGTTGGAAAAGCGCAGAATGTAACTCATCTATCTGGAAGGTTACCAGGCAGCCCTGATCGAGTTACGCCGGAAAGACTGAATAAGAGAGTAGTCTAAAGTGGAGGATCCTGCACCAAAAAATGAGGGTAGTGAGCTCGCCAAAGTGGAAAATGTCAGGTATGATGAGCCCAGATGAAAGGGTCGTTTCAGGTCTCACGGAAATGTTCCTTCTGGGAAAAAATCGTCTTTGTGTTCTTCCGTTTTTATTCTAAAAGAATTCCCACGCAATTTGATATCAGGGTGTCTAACCGATGGATCTTTTTAAATTCCTGATCATTTCCCGCTTTTCTCCCGGTCAATTGTTCAATTTTTCCCGGTAAGTTTAAAAGAATTCAAAAGACTGGAATGATTTCACACGATTTTTTAAGATTTCAAGAGGTTTCTAAATATTTTAAGAGCTTTCAAAGATTTCTGATTTGGAACAGGGATTTCTAGGAAAGAATTACAATTTCGAGTTAGAACAACAGATAATTCTTGTTCGTAAAAATTAAAATTTTTATTTGGAACAGAGCTTCTATTGAATCAGCATTAAAATGATTTTCCAAAATTCCCCTTTCATGTCAGAAATTCTCTGTTCTAAAGTCTGACTTATAATTCTTTACGGAAATTTCCTGTCTCAAAGCCTACATTATAATTCTTTACGGAAATTTCCTGTGCCGAATCACAATGACATTTACTTCAAAAAATTCCCTATTACAAGTCAGAACTATATTTATTTACAATATTTTCTATTATAATTCAGAAATATAGTAACTCCCTTTTTCTAAAATTCGGAGGAGGGAAGTTTCAAATTCTGGAAAATTTTTATTTGCCAAAAAAATTATTTTAAATTCAAACTAATTCTGATTTGGAACAAGAAATTTTCAAAATCTGACAAATTCTGACATGGACTTCGAAAAATGAGGATTAAAATTATTACCAAAAATTTACTGTGTCATGTCAAAAATTACCTGCTTCAAGCCAAAATTATAATTCTTTACGAAATTCCCTGTTCCAAAGACAAAATTATAATTCTTTGCGGAAAACATCGTTTATATTTTATTCATTTATTCCCCGGCTAAACTCATAATTACAATTCCATTCGAAAATTCTATATACTAAGTCAAAATTAAATTCACTTTCAAAATTCCCTGTTCCAAGTCAGAATTACATTCATTTACAAAATCTTCTGTTATAATTCAGAAATTTAGTAACTCCCTTTTTCCAAAATTTGAAAAAGAAATAATTCAAATTGTGACGAATCCTGACTTGGTATAGCGATTTTTAAAAAATTCCTCTCTTTTAATTTAGAATTAAAATTGTTTTCAAAAAATTCCCTGTCTCAAGTCCAAATATTTCTTTACGTAAACTCCTTGTCCTGAAGTAAAAATTATCATTCTTTACCGCAATTCCCAGTTCTATTTCAGAATTATAATTCTTTTAGAAACCTGCCTGTCCCAAAATTAAGATTCTATTTTTTTGCGGAAGTCGTCTGTCTCCATTGTCAAAATTGTACTTCTTTATTGAGATTCCCTGCCCGAAAGTAAAAATTATAATTTTTTTCGAAAATTCCCTGTTCCAAGCCAGGATAATTGTAATTCTTTACTTGAATTTTTTCATATTTCCTTTATTTATTCCCTGTTCCAACTAAAAATTATAAATATTTTAGAAAATTTCCTGTCTCAAAGGTGAAATTATAATTCTTTACTGAAATCCCCTGTCTCAACTCAGAAATACAATTCTTTTAGAAAATTCACTGGTTCAACTCAGAACTGGCGTAATAAAATATTTCGCGGTCAACTAGACCCCGTAGATATTTAAAAAAATAACAAGTTCTATACCACCAAAGCGTGAAAATTTTACCGTAAATACAAAAACTTTTCCAAGAATCGGCAAAATGATATATGAAACGTATATGACTCTCACAGGCGGTGCGCTGGCATTATTGCGAGCATAAAAGCCAATGTCGTACTTCTTTCCGGACTGAATCATCGATTACTTTTTTTTTCAAGTCAAAGTTGAAAGAAAAAAAAAACATGGAGGATATAAGTACACGTTAGCAGAGTAAAAATGCAGAAACTAATTGAATCATTTGAGCCGAGCAAAAAAAAGTTGTGGTACGGCACCCAAAAGAAGAAAAAAAAATTGTTAATGCCTTCTGTTCGGGTTTTAAACTTAAAAATACATCAAATTTTACCCATGAGCTAAAAAAAATATAACGAATTGTTTTTGAATACAGTTTTTAGTATTATACAAAAGAAAATTTAAAATTTTAAAAAAAATTACCGTGCACGATAAAATTTTTTTTAGAACGTAAGAAACCACGTTTTCTAATTAAGTTAAATACACGCTTTTAAATTGAAGTTGTACATGTCGAATTTGAAAGTTCTTCAGTTTGAGTCGAAGAGACATGTTAGTCTTTTGTTAGTGAAAAAATATAATAATTTCATAACTTTTGAATCGTTTCCTAATCGTGAATTTTGCCTTTTTAAAACGATTTCAGCACATTAAAAAATTATCCGAAATGAGTTAAAAAAATTTATATTTTACATTTACTGGCGTATTTCGACATATATCTATTTTAAAATACATTTTCCGCGACTTGTTACTTATATCTCGTAAAAAATATGAAATTATGCGCTATTATGCGAAAATTCCAAAATTATGCGATGAAAATAAAATTATACATTTTGATGCGACGTTAAATTGAACATACCGTGGAACCTCCATGTAACGGCCCTCCATTTACCGTTTTCAGAGATTTTCCGCCGTAACCACAAAGCGGGCAGTTCGAACACATGCGTGCATATTTCAAATTTATTTTTCGATACACGCGGACAATTCTCTCTTCGATGAAAAGGAAGTATTTCGGGTTTCAATCGTGTACAAAACTACGAATCTTGCCAACGTTTCGTGAACATTGCAGTTCACTTCTTCAGGGCTAACCTAAAACTGAAGCTTCAGATTATGTTGCTCTTATATTTACTCTCTACGATGACTGTGATTGGCTAGAGCACCCACAGTGGGGACTGGTCGAATCTATTATTAATTCTCTCTTCGTTAATTAGTCTTCATTATTTAAAAGTTTCATCTTTTATGATGACAAAAATCTACATTTGTACAAAATACAGTTAATTAATATTATGTATTCCTACTGGAAATGGTTCAAGTGGCCCTGACTGTTTACATCGTAGAAATCTTGGAAGAGCCTCACGGTCATAGCAGGCCATACCCGAGGCTGGAGTTAAGCGGGGGTTCCAGTGTATTTGGCATGGAAACTTTATTTAACATGAAAGTTCTGAGTTATACTTTTGAGAAATTATGCGATTATGCGCTTCGCATAAACTAGAGGTCCTTCACATGGTAAAAATCGAAACATATTTAGTGTTCTTTCTCTGAACATTTATGACTCGTAATTTTATATCAGCCATCGTAGTTTAATGAAATCCAAGCATAATTAATGTAAACGTGCATAGTGCCTTATCAAGTGCATTGCAGCGTGAATTAATCCCCATTCATAAAGTGTGCATGGAATTCGATAGTAAATACCACCAAGAATTGACATTTTCATAACAAATGCGCCCCCGAACATTTTCCCCCTACTAGTTTAAGAATAATGGATATCCAATCTCCTTTTCTCTTCTCGTTATACAAAATAACATATAAGAGAGAATGCGAATGGCGTTTAATCTTCGAATCTATTTTTCCTTCCTGACCTCGTTTGGTCTAATGGTTAGTAATATAGTACACATGTGGAGGAAAACTATTAACGGATCAAAAGTGCGGAAATCCAAAGAAGATTAAGGACAGGCTTCGATGTGCTCTATGGAACTAAAAAAAAGTATCAAAAAAGTATCTTTCTGAAGAAAAAAGTATCCTCAAAAATAAAATAACAGTATTAAAAAGTAGCCCTTTGAAACCAATCAAACAATAGTTTTTTTTTTTTATAAGAAAATAGTGTAAAAAATAATTTTAACTAAAAAAAGAATGTATTCGAAAGGGAAATTTCTTTCATAATTTTCTGTGAAATCCCTACTGCAAGTCCATTCTATGACTATTAATTTGCCAAAATAATACATTAAACTCTCCATTCAACGGGCCCCGGTAAACAACCTCCCTAGACTCCCATACCGGAGACTCGGGCTGAATGGAGAGTTGAGTGTATTTGCCAATTTTACCCGTTTTCCAACAAATCGACTTCGTCCAAATTTTTTTGTCAAGGATTGATATGTTTATTTATTAATTTATCATCTAAAACTATGTAAATATGACATTTTTCTACCAGAAAAAAAACACGATTTTTTAACAAAATACATGAATTTTCAACACAAAAGATGAACTTTCAACCAAGCATATTAATTCTCTACTAGAAAAGACGAATTTTCAACAAAAGACACGATTTTGCAACCAAATAGTTGCATTTTCAACCAAACAGTTGAATTTTTGATCAAAAAAGATGATTAGCAGAAATTTAATTGAAATTAATCGAATAAATTAAATTTCATCTGTTCGAATCCTTCAAATACACTTCAAATCTGTTGAAATCCTAGAACATCTCATGAAATCTCTTAAAATCTTACAAAATACTTTAAAATACCTTAAAATGCTTTGAAATCCCCTCAAAGTTAATTTACTTTTCTTTATTTTCTAAAGTTTTCTAGATTCGTCTAAGAAAATCCCTCGAAATATTTGAAATCCGTAAAAATCCATTGAAAATTGAATTAAATTGAATTTATTTCCTAAAGATCTCTAAACATTTGTTAAAATTTGTTGAAATCCATTGAAATTCTTCAAAACCTCTGAAAAACTTTCAAGTCTATTTAAAGTTTTCAAAAACTTGAAATCTGCTAAATTCCTGCATAATCCCTGGATATCTCTTCTATCTTTTAATATCGTTGAAATTCTTTGTAATTTTTTTAAAAACCCTGAAAACCTGAACCTTTGTTATCTCGTAACATTGTTTCAATCCCTCAATATCTTTGAAATTCTTGGAAATCCTAAAAAATTCCTTAAATCTTGTAACATTCTTCAAAACCTCTAGGAATCATTTTCAATCCCACCAAAATCGATTGAACTCCCATATTTATTTATTTCGAAAACCCGCGAATTCATCTTAAAATCTTTAATGTCTTTTACAATTCCTTTGAAATTTTGAAATCTTTGAAATCCCATAAAATCCTTTAAAATCTGGAAAATACTGTTAACTCCCATGAAATCAGATGAAATCCGTAGAAATCCACTGAAATTCTTTAGTCCTTGAAAAGCTTACAAATCCATTGAAATCCTTTAAAAACTCTTGAAAACTCCTGAAATATTCTAAAATCCCTGAAAATCTCTTTAATCTTTTAAAATTCGTTGAAATTCTTTGGAATCTTTCAAAATATCCTAAAATGTGAACCCTCTGTTATCTTGTAAAAATGTTCAAATCCCTGGATATCTTTGAAATTCTTGGAAATCCTATAAAATTCCTTGAAACTTGTAACATTCTTCAAAACCACTAGAAATTACTTTCAATCCCACGAAAATCGATTGAACTCCCATATTTAAATATTTTGAAATCGCGTGAATCATCTTGAAATCTTTAACGTCTTTTACAATTTCTTGAAAAATTTTGAAATTTTTGAAATCCCGTAAAATCCATTAAAATCTGCAAAATCCTGTGAAACCCAATGATTTTTAATTGCGTAAATAATCTTTAAATCTTTAACGTCTTTTACAATTGCTTTAACAACTTCGAAATCTTTGAAATCCCGTAAAATCCCTCAAAATCTGGACAATCCTGCGAAATCACATGAAATTAGATGGAATTCCTCGAAATCTCCGAAATATCTAGAAATCTCGTGTCGTGATGATTTGGAGGAAAATTACGTAAGTGTCGATTTCAACCCTTCTTCCATATAACCGATCGTAAAATTTTCCCTCTTCTCCCCCCCCCCCCTAAAAGCTGTTAATTTATGGATGGCCCCTAAGTTACATTGTAAAAAAAATTTACTCACGATTGATGAGTCGACTCTTAATAAATAGAACCTTCTGTAAAAAATATCTTGCAACGTTCTCGTACCTGCAACAAAAAAAACGCATTAAATTACTGAAATAAATTCTGTACAAAGTCTCCTAAAAATAATGTGCCAGACCACGCCACTTTTTCATTCATTAGCGCACAAGTCTTTTTCTGTCTGTGGGTATCAGAAATACGACTTCGTTATTAACTCAAACGAAGAAGTGCATCCTTTAAGTCGTTTTTACCCACATGCGTCTACTAAACTTAGCGGGCGCAAGGCGTCTTGTGGTTTGTGGTTTTGCGCGACCTGTAGATATACGATTTTTAAGCTACCGCAAAGTGGCACCAAAAAAAAAGGATGGACAAGTAAAACGGGCGAAAGAGGGACGAAATAAAAATAATAATTATAAAAAAAATGTGACGGCGCCTTTCGTTTTGTGGGAACAGAGGCACGTTTTAGTGCACCCACGAGAAACACATAAATACGATCGTGAAGCAAGATGCCATTTCGTTTCCGTAATATATTTGTTATATTTATAATTTTATCTTAATGAAAATATATTTTAAAAAGTTTAATTTATCTAAAAGATTTTTTTAAAAAAACTATTTTTCTTCCTACTCATTCAAAGATCAATATATAATATGAAATTATATCGAGTTGCTAGATTCTACTAGTTTTCCGCAAAAATAATATCATTTTTCCTTGGCCACTCAAGTCGCAGAAAAAATTCCATTTCGCGGTTTCCACCCGGTTTTCGAACATTTTTTCCGGTTATTTAAATCTTAAAATTCAAACTTTCAGAACTGAAGAGGTTATTATTTACAATATTCTAAAAAGAACCTTCAACTTAAGGAATCTAATTTTTTTTAAATTTCACTTTGGAAGCGTTAAACATTGAAAATTAAATATTCAAGAATGAACAATTCTAAACTCAAACGAATCAATATTGTACAAATTTGAAACTTTTAAAAATGAAGAACCTCCTAATGAAAAACATTTAAAAATGTACAATTCCAAAGAAGAAGCCATCAAAATTAAATAATTTTCATTTCGAAGTCTTTAAATAGAAAAATAAATCAAATGAATTGAAATTCAAAAACTCAAAATTGAACAATTTTACATTTAGGGCAATAAAAATTCTATACGTTGCGAAAGAAACACTGAAAATCGTTAAACTAACAAGACTTGCAATTTGAAATAGTACAAGATTGAGCGATTGAAATTATCTCATTGGTAAAATGTTTAATATAAAACTATTCAATTTTGAAATTTCGGAATTGAGATAATTAGGGCTAACTCAGCCAAAAATTCAAGATATTCTTAAATATTATAATATCAAAATTCATTCAAATTTAAAAGTTTTTAAATTTAGAAGCCTTCAAATCTTTCTTAAATTGCGGGTTTAAAGAATTATTTGGTAAACGTCTTTAAATTTAAACGATCACCCAACACAATATCACGAACTTTTGCGATGTTTTCTGGCGTTACTGCCTCATTTCGCCTTCCGGAACGAGGTGCATCATTGGTGCTCGTACGGTCACGACGAAATTCAGCAAACCAATATTTTACTGTCGAATATGTTGGGGCAGATCCACCGTAATGTTTGTCAAGCCACTGCTTTGCTTCAACGGTGTTTTTTCCCACCAGGAAACAGTGTTTAATCAAAACACGAAATTCACTTTTTTCCATAGTAAACAAAAATAGCAGAGGTAGCGTCACTTCAAGAACAATAACTTGAGAATGGCTTGATGGAATGTCATCAAACTTTGACAGTATTCTAGTTAAGGTTGGTACTCTATGACAAGCATACAGATTTTTTGTTTGTGGCGTCATCTCTGTGTCAGGCCGAAGACTTTTCAGCCCATGTAGTATTTTGAAAAATACAGGATTTTAAAAAAATCCCGTTTTTTTGGAATCAAATGTTTAAAAATTGTTTGGCACCCTATCCTGACTTTTTTCCGGTCAAAAAGAACACAAATATCAAGTTTCATGTCCTCTCAACAATTTGAGCCTATTTTAAGTGTACCGCGCTGACTAATAAATATAGCGTGTGCAATTATTGTTTCTTATATGAGATTGATTAAACCAGAAATATAGTTTCATCAATTATGAAATGAAAGGAATAGAACAAATTTGATGATAATTGATTCTATTGATGACAATTTGGAAAGATTTTTGAGGTGTACAGTTTTCGGCCTGAGTAATTTTTTTTAACAATTTTATTTGAATTGATCAGGGAATTTTAAATTCAGACGGTATTCACTGCTAAAAATATTCGTCTTCCACGCAAACTTTGAACCTCTCTTGCATTAGTCAATATTTGCTTGCCTTCCTTATTTTTGAGCTTGCGGAACTCATCTATCTGCAAATAACAAGGATTTATTTTCAGAGATTTCAAAAATTTTTAAAAATTTCCATATTTTCATCTTGTTATGTTTTATACCTGATTTGGAGAAATTCGTATAGCTGTCGGAACTACAATCCAAATTACACACTCATCATTGGGAGATGTGGTTAAAGATCCTTGATAGGTATAATAACTGGGGACGTCTAAGCAAGTTTTCATCCATTGTAGACAATCTGCTTATATTTCAAAACTCTTTAATTCAACAATCATTATTAAGCTTAATTTAATACCAAAGTTTTAGACTTTAGACTAACAAGCAGGAACATTTCTTTCTGATTCTGCCTTACAAATGTATCTTAAATTGTCTGTGATACTTTCCAATTGTGGATTACTCCATAAAGAGTTTTTATCTGTAGCCTATAAAACACACATTATTATTTTATTACATTACTTCAAGTGAAAATTAAAAATAAAAAAATCCTATTCCTAGTGGCATTTAACTAATATTCCATTCAAAGAGATATTCACTAAAAAAAGAAACGCAAGCACACAAAGTCCATCCGTGTGTTTTATGCTTTCTTCTAAAGTTCTGTACTTTCTATTCCAGTGAACTGCATGCGCTTCCATTGAAAACCTAAATAAATTTTCCTAGATTATTTCAATGAAAAACTGTATGGGGCCGTCCATATATCACGTGGACAACTTCTTTCAGAAGAATATGAGAATTGTATTTCTTAAAGATCGAAATGAAATATATTTTTTTATGAAAATTTTTTTATGTACTAAAAAAGAACACCCAAAAAGTTTACAAATCAAAACTAGACTTTGAGACTATCCGCTTTTACGGCTCGAAATCTACTTTCTTATACAAAATTTTTTGTGTAGTAAAAAATAACACCCATAATGTTCACAACCCAAAAAAAGTATTCGAGACTACCCGCTTTTCCGGCTCATTAGAGACAAATGTACAATAAATGTACAACGAAAAGAAAAAGAGGAAGAAAAAGAAAGTGTTAACAGAAACCAACCTCTTATTCTTACTTTTCTCATTTCTAAATAATGAAATATATATTAATTAAACTCAAATATTACCTGAAAATAAAAAATAAAAATTGCTGTCGAATGTGGGTTGGTCAATCTTTTCATTTTCTTATAAAAATCCAAAATTTTTAAGATCAAAATGAAATTCACTTTCTCTGATGAAATTTCTATTGTTCTACAATAAAAAACACTAGAATGTTCTGTGTATCTGTGCATGGCAACCTTTTTAACCAAATTCAAGATAGATTTCTTAAATTTATTGGTATTCTCATTAAAGGTTCCTTTGTTTTCTTTTGTTAGTAAAGTCAAAACATATTTTCTTGTAAGTATGAAATATCCTTTTCAGAAAAACCCATAAATCTTGCATTTTATAAATAAATCCCCCTGTAATGCATCCAATCTAAGTTTTCACTAATTGAATAAATTGTTTGATACTTTTCACCGGTCTCCCAATAGTATCCATCATAAAATCACATTACCGTCAATTTTTATTAATTTGATTGAAAATTATAATACCAAAAACAGAAGAACAAAATAGATAAAATAAGTTTTTTAAACTTCCTGCGTACAAAATCCAAAAGATGTAATCCAATATTTCGTAAACAATTCACCACAACACTGATTGAAGGAACATTTCAATTATTCATTCAAAATTTTTAATTTTGTTAATTTTATTTTTATTCTTAAAACATTAAAAACATCCTGGTACTTATTATTAATAAAATAAGATTGCCAGAAGAATCTACATAAATTGAGGTATGATAATTAAATACAAATGAAATTGAATTTCATATTTGAGGATAAAGATATTTTACTATCTAACTACTGTGTCTTTGGACTAATTTCTGAGTCTTGATATTTGGGGCTAAGACTTTCGGGCAAGGAACAATTCCGCCCCAGATACCTGGGTACAGTTCCCCCACTACGCGGCTTCCCCTCACTAAGCCGAACTTATCTCACCGACCCTCGGTCAGCGGAAGTTCTTTGTACCTAATGAAGACTCAAGTGCGACATATAAAAAATTTTAAATATAGCACTTGGTAATTTAGAAACATGATATTCGAAATCTACGAATTACGACAGTTCCAACGATATGTTATTTGCCTTAAAAAGTTGAAAATTAAAGAAGTTTTAATTTAATATGAAAAAAATTTGTAGCACCGAATTTGCTGGCAGTATCAATGATCGTCAGACTGAGGTCTGCCAGTAAAATCAAAAGATTTTTTGTTTTTCCCACCGTTAACATATTTTTCACCAGGAATTATTATCTCTTTATTAAGATTCGTGCTCTTGAAAATCAAAATTCAAGCATATAATGTCCATACTTTGATTTTTTATTGTTAATGAATCTTCTGAGAGGGTATTTTATAAATATACGAAATAAACATATATTTTATGGGTGAAAATAAAAAAGTTATAATTAATAGATTTTGAATTAAATTAAAAAAATTATTTCATGTCAACATAAAACATTTTTTTTCTATTCATATTAATTATAGTAAGTGTAAAAATAACGATTTGAGAAATGAAGAAGTACGCTCTTATTTTATAATTATAATTTTGTATTTGATCAGGGTGTCTAGCGTGTAACATTGCTTTAAATGTGAATTTTACTTAGAGTAACTTTTGATTTTCAAGGTGGAGATAATTAAATTATAATTTTCTTGTTTTGGCGTATAAATCATTATGGCTCTCTGAAAATTAAATTGTGTTCCTTCAAAAAGTTACTATTCATCACTAATCATCACTCCCACTTCTTGAAGATTTACAACTTCCTACAACCAAGAGAAAAAGTCGAAAAAGTCGACTTTTTTTGAAAAATTGTTTATGGATCAAAATATTTATTTATTAAATTCTCGTTTGAAATGACGTAAATATAACATTTTTAATACAAAATTCGCTTTTTTCTTGAATTTCCAACAGTTGAATTTTCAACTGAAATTGAAGAAAATTGAATATTGAATTTGCAACAGCAAAAATGTGCGAATCCCCTTGATATCTTTAAAACCGCTTAATATTTCATTGAAATCCATTTAAATTCTTTGGAATCTCTTTTGAACCCTCAATATCTTTGGAAATATTTTCAAAGATTATATTATATATTTTTAAAAATCATTATCAAGATTAAAAACATTATAATGTTAATGAGTTTCCAAATTAGGCTGAGCATGAGACCATTTATACTTTTGTACTGGGAGTGTGAAGGGATTTAAGGATAATTTGGAGCAATAAACAAAATTTATGAAGTTATTTAATGAGTTTCCATAACTGGAAAAACATGAGATTCTGAAATTTCCCCGCACCAATAAATCTGAGTTACTGCAGTAAATTCTAGAAGAAAAACTGAAATTAGACTGATCATGAGACCATGTCACATAAAATTAAACATTTATTCTTTAATTTTCATCTTTTTAAGGCAAAAAACATATCGTTGGAACCGTCGTAATTCGTAGATTCCGAAAATTATGTTTCTAAATTACCAAGTGCTACATTTAAAAATTTTTATTTTTCGCACTTGAGTCTTCATTAGATATAAAGGACTCCCGTTGACCGAGGGTCGGAGAGAGAAGTTCGGCTTAGTGAGGGGAAGCCGCGTAGTGGGGAAACTGCACCCAGTTATCTGGGGCGGAATTGACCGTCGCACAGACTAGGCAGTTGTTACGAGGCTTTGGGCTGGTCACTGAAAAACGACTGATTTGTCGGGCACTGGACAATTCCGCACGAAATCAGGTATGC
>JAUMHM010000048.1:6635425-6647372 GCA_032362435.1 Melikaiella ostensackeni
AGTTAAGGTTGGTACTCTATGACAAGCATACAGATTTTTTGTTTGTGGCGTCATCTCTGTATCAGGCCGAAGACTTTAAAGCCCATGTAGTAAATTGAAAATTTTCTACACTTCTTATTAGTTAAACTTGTAAGTTTTTTCAAAAATCAAGTTGGGTTTTAAGTTTAATTTTTCAATTTTTAAACTTTTTAATTAAAATTTTTTTAAATTTTAAGGTACGTATGTAGTTGAATCGCAAAGACTTTTAAATTTGGCAGTTTAATAACTTGCAAGTTTTTTAATTTCAAGAAAATTCATTTAAATATAAAAGCTTTAATAATCTGCCTAAAATTGGAAGTTTAAAAAATTATTTGGTGAGGGTCTTTAAATTTGATTAGTTTCGAATTGAATTTCCGCTAAATTTTCTATTTTTAAAAAATGCGGATCCTTTGGAGTTCACAATTTTTAATTTAAGAGCTTCCACATTTTTTAAAGTAATTGAGGAACTTCAAATTTGTAAGTTTTTTTTCAACTGGAGCCTTTGGAATCTGGAAGCCTTTGAATTATTTGATGGGTTCTATATTTGGTTTTTCAATTTTGAAACTTTTTAATCAGAAATTCTTCAAATTTTAAGGTAGTTGAATCAAATTCTTCCAAAACCAGTCTTCAAAATCATTCAACAATTCAACTTTAGAAGTGCTTCAAACAATAACATTTCCCAATGAAATCGTGATCATTTTAAAGAATTTCAAAACAATCTCGTTCAATCTTACATTATTTCACATATCATATGAAGTGACATTTGAAGTCATCCGATAGGTTTTTCTATTAAAAGTAAGAAATAAAAATTCCTCGATCCCAAAAAAATTACCAGTCAATTCTCGGTTTCCCCTCAGGTTTCCCCGACAAGTGGTCACTCTGCATTATCAATCACATACGCTACTGTTATTTTTAACTTTTTCTTTCAATTTCTGTTGGCAAACATCTCGGATGTATGATAAATATGTTTAACATCTATATGTCACAGGTTAACATTCATTTTTTCCTCTGTCCATATAAAACCAATTATTAACATTAATAAAAAATCAACTACTTCCTTGTTTCAGTTTGAAAAACAATTTAGCATATTCTCTCTATTGATTTCCGCATTCTGTCTTATGCCTGTCTAGTACAAGCACAGCGTCTCGAATTTCATCTATAGACCATCCATTACTGACTAGGATTTATGACTGACCTACGCACGTACATTGTATAAGAACCAGTTATCGTCGTTATCGAATACTGTTATTGCTTATAACCTCACACAATAATGCCAATTTTACAAACTGTCTGTGTCTCATCTCTCTCAAATTTACTCTCTTTTTCTCCACACCATGGCCATCATTTTTACACTCCGATTTTGTACTTCCGCGCTTGGGCTTTAAAATGTAAACCTCAAACTTCTGACATCGGCACAAGTTTAAAGTCCCTCTGATCTCGCCACGCGGCGATTTCACAATCAAGTCATGACATGACGGGTGTCGATGTTGCTCTACCGGAAATTGTAGTCAAAACAATTCTCAAAATTTGGGCGTCTTTATCTCACAAGAAGAAAAAGCGAGATGCGAGACGTCGATTCGACTGAGTCTTTACAGGATGAAAGTTCATCAAAATCCATTCGATACGTATTTTTTTTCGATCCAATGGGCCCTAGTTTCCGAGATATCGAGGTTTGAATATTTGACCTTGAACGCTCGGCTGAAGTGCGCGCTCCGGGCTGAGCAGTGGCGTGTTGCGAGCCCAAGCGTCAATATTCAATCCTCGATATTTCGGAAACTAAGACTTATTGGATCTAAAGAAAAAATAAGTATCTAATGGATTTTGATGTACTTTCACCCTGTGAAGTTTTAGTCGAATCGGCGTCCCGCATCCGCGACCTCTCCTTGTCAGTTACAAATGCAAATATAATTTGCAACAGAATTATAAACACATGCAAGGGAGTGATAAGTCAGACAATGTAATAGAATACAAGCCTTTGTTTTTCTCTCTAGTTTTTTTGGTTTTTTTGTAGACACCCGAGACAGAAGGCGTTTAGTAGCCGGTGCAAGTAAACGCTATATAGTCTACAACGATATTTATTATCCTCGTACAAAGTTACTTCGTCACGCAATAGCAGCTCGCTGGTATTTACTCGGTGTACGGTTAAGTCATATAATTTACAGCTCCCATTTACAGTCGTCAGGTATACGTATGAACCTAGCCACAAAATAAGCAGATGTGTTCTCCTACTATCCGTTACAAATAAACATTTTTTTTTGAATATTTTAAACCTCTCATGCTTAACCAAATTGTAAAGAACAATTTCCTGATACTAATAGTTCTATTGACTTATTTTTACTTCTGAGTCTGATCGTCCAATGCAATGTTAAGCGAAGTGAATCGAAGCTGAAAGTGAATTATCAGCGAAGTTAGCACGTCTGTTTCGCCACCCGGGGCGATGAATTTCGTTATCGCGTGCGTATTCAAATAAACCAAACGATAAATGATATTATGATTACCAATACTAATAAGTGCCTCAGTAGATTATATTAATCAAGAAATTTATTATTATCTACAACTATTCTCTAAGGCATCGATAACCATTTATAACCATTTCAATCCATTCAGCCAACGAACACGTTATTTTTAACACCTGTGGCAAAAAGATCCCTGTTAATTCAATAGTCAGTGCAAATACACATGTGTTATGACAAACGGTGTTATCGGTAACAGCATGATAAATATCAATGCTTGTTTTCAACTCGAAAAATAATATTTTTCACTTTTTGTGTAATTTAGCCTCCCAATGTTTGTGAAAGCTGCTTTCTGCAAAATACTGGAAATATTCCATTTTTTTCAAAAGCTTTAGAAATAATACTTTCCTTCAAGAATAACAACAGTCTCCATGTTCCGATAAGAAGTATGAGTACAACTCATGAATCAATGTCAACATGCTTTCTAAATTCTCTTTTGAGTTTTTCTTAGCGTTTCGAATTCAGCGAAACACAAATCATGTTTGTGATCGACATCCAAATCCGGCATTGGTCGAAAGAGAAAAACCTATTGAACTCATCCTTCTGATTCGTCCCGATTCTGAATCGTCTGAATGTGCATTGCTTCAGGCGTGTCGCAAAGTCTGGTTTACTCACGCCCTGCAAATATCCACGCATCGTCAACCGGCTGTAACGGCTGGTTCAGTTCATCCCACAAAAAAACTAGCCTGCCCTGATTCCCCATCACGAATAGGGGATCTCGAACTCGATCAGGAAGTCATGCCTCCTTAGCAGAGAAGTTGCAGCCATCACGCTTGCGTTCCACGTAAATTGAAAAATATTCAGGTATTCTATGAGGGTTGGCTGATAATAAGTAATGCCTCCAAATTAATAACCTCACTAAGAATAGCGATATTTAAATAACTCAATAGCGCAAATGTACCTTAATTGTTCTTTTATTAGCGACAATTTCACTTTTCAACATAATCGCCATTGACTTCCACACATTGCGTGCAACGTGAAACCAGTTTTTGGATCTCGTTCACGTAAATTTCTTAGGGTCGTTCTCCCAACTATTTTAACGTAACTGATTTGGCTTCCGCATCCGCGTCGAATTCACGTCCATTCGGATGCTCTTTGAATTTTGTAAACAAATGGTAGTCACTTGCAACCAAATCTGGGCTGTAGGCAGGATGAGGAATGATTTCGAAGTTTAGCGACTGCAACCGCTCTGTGGTCTCAGCACTTTTTTAGTTTTTTCAGAGTCCCGCAGTACCTTTTGGAGTTAATTGTAGTATCTTTTGGCAAAAATTCAGCATGAATGAGACCTTCTGAATCCCAGAAAGAGGTTAGCATTGCTTTTCCAGAAGATAGTATCTCCAGTGAAGATAATTTTCAAAAATTCATCTTTTTTCCGAGCGTAACGATCCAAAACGCGCGCTGCTTGCACCGAACGTGTGAAAACTTTTCCAATGAAATTCGATAACTCCACAACAAAGTTGTGGTTATTCGAAATTGAAATTGTCACTAATAAATGAATAATTAAGATAAATTTGTACGGTGGAGTTATTTAAATATCTCTCTTTTTATTCAAGTTATTGACTTGGAGGCATTACTTATCAGCCAACCTTCGTATATTTACAAAGTTTTTGAATACGAAAACCTCAAATTTTGAGGAACACATGTGGAAATTGGTCAGCTTAGCCTTTTTCGGCAGGTTACTCTTTTTTTGGACACAAAAAAAAAGTCTAGGTCCGATCACGAAATTGCAAATGAACCAAAAAATTCAAAGGTTGGATTGTTATAAAATCAGAGTGGCGACTTAAAACTCACACAAAAATGCACGTCATTTTCAAATTCATACCTTCAAAACTAGGTACATAATTCATAATTACAGGTATTCAAAAAAGAAAAGGATGACGACTCATGTGACAATTTAAAATTCCAGGTCATTTACAGGTTTTTCGATTACGGGAGGGAGGGATTAGGGGATATAAGAGGTGTAAAAAGTGACTAAAAAGAGCAAAAAATAGGAAAAGTAACTATGCATGGCACGATACACAAAATTACGACCCTGTAATTGATTTTCTGTTGGGTTTACGAAATAAAGTTCAAATTCAAACTCAAGACAAACATAGGAAAATTGATTAATTTTACTCTAATACTAACTTTAGATTTTCTAAAAAAATTTCTGTTATTCCGAGAAGGCTGGAAATTTTCAAGTCACCATGAAATAACTACGCAGAAGCTAGAAAAGGTGTTGTAAACTTAAGGCAAACATAGGAAAATATCAAATTTTCACCTCAACTCTAATATTAAAATGTACTAAAAAATGCCCTGTTGTTCCTAGAAGGCTGAACATTTTGAATTAAGCATTTACAAGACAGAAAAATTTGTATAAATGTTATTAAGTCAATTTTGAAGGTGCTGTAATAACTTTGAGGCAAGCACAGGAAAATTTTTCATATTTTAACCCGGGCCCTAACTTTAAATGAAGTTTTCTAAAAAAAATCCCTATTGTTCCTAGGAGGCTACAAATTTTGAAGCTGCCAGGAAAGTAACCATGTAATAAAGTCGATTTTGAAGGCGCTGTAGTAAATTAAAGGCAAACTTAGAGAAATTTCAAATTTTCACCCTAACTCTACTTCAAAATTTTCCAAAAAATTCCCTGTTGTTCCTAAGAGGCTGGAAATTTTTCATTTTCTATGAAAGTAACTATGTATAAGCTAGAAAAATTTTCGCTGTTGTAATAAGGTCAATTTTGGAGGTATTGTAGTGAATTTTAGGCAAACATAGGAGAACTTCAAATTTCAACCCGCCCTTTAACGTTAAAATGTGCTGAAAAATTCCCTGTTGTTCCTAGGAGGCGGCAAATTTTTAATTCTCCATGAAAAAAACTATTTAGAAGCTAGAAAAATTTATATAGATGTAATAAAGCTAATTTTGAAGGTGCTGTTGTGAATTTTAGGCAAACTCAGAAAAATTTCACATTTTCGCCCGACCTCTAACATTAAAATTTGCTCAAAAATTCCCTGCTGTTGAGAGGCTGGGAATTTTGAATTTTCTTTAAAGATAACTATGCGGACACTAGAAAAAATTTCGTTGATATAATAAAGTTCATTTTGAAGGCATTGTAGTGAATTTTAGGCAAACAGTTAAATTTCAAATTTTAACCTCTATAATTAAAATTTGCTAAAAAAAATCCCTGTTATTCCTAGGGCGCTGCAAATTTCGAATTCTATAAGAAAGTAACTATTCAGAATCTAGAAAAATTTGTATTGATGTAATGAAGTCAATTTGGAAGGTGCTGTAGTAATTTTAAAGCAAACAAAGGAAAAATTTTCAAATTTAATCCGATCCCTAACTGTAAATAAACTTTTCTGCAAAATTTCCGATTGTTCCTAGGAGGGTGCAAATTTCGAAGTCGCGAGGAAAGTAACCATGCAGAAGCTAGAGCAACTTGCATTTTTTGGCGCTTGGGGGGGGGGGGGGATTTAAAAATTCCAGGTCATTTCCAGATTTTCTCAGGTCAAATCGTCTCCTTGAAGAATCTTGAAATTAAAGAGAATGTACCCAGTGGAAAAATGGCTGAGATTAGTCACTGGCCCAATTTCGGCCAAGCCACTGGCTTATTCAATTTTAAATGCTTAAAATTTAGAATTGTTTTGCATTAGAATCGAAAATAAGGACATTCTCTGTTGAATACTTTAAATTGATTAAAATTGAAAGTTTAAATGACTGGTTTTCTTTTCTGGGCCTTGAGTGGCGATTGCATAAGCTAAGTAATTAGGCTGGATGCTCAAAACTCAAAGCAGATGTCGCCACTCCTTTTAGCTTCTTAGGGCGCACGTTTTCCATAATTCTGTACTGTTCACGGCGATGAGGATCATCAGCTATTGGCTAAACTTGGCGCATGCGTGCATAAATAACCTCTATTGCGCATGGCCGAAATTTCAGCGAATAGCTCTTCGCCATGAATAATAGAACATGCACCATAAGGAGTCAAAAGGAGTGGCGACATGTGCTCTCAGTTTTGGGTGTCCAGCCTAATTGAATAGCAAGGTATTTCTGATGTTCTTTTCTTTCTCCGAGGGATGCCAATAAATCCCATGATTTCTACACCTTCTTGTTGAAAGCGTGGCCCTCTCGTGAGAAAATTAATCGATCCAGTCTCTGTTTGTAAGTTGGCGATCGATGTGTTGCATAAAATGAGGTCGACATGGAATGACCTCGTCGATCTGGAGACTCGAGACGAGTGCGGGAAGAGGTCTCTGACCTTAGTCATTTACGGAGTCCAGCTTGTTAAGTACGTGCTCTTGTAGGGTGTATATATGCACTCACGCCACACCTAGGGGCACCGCACAGACTCGGTCTCGATCTGTCAGGTATTCTGTGATACACCGCCATGTGCACATAATATCGTGTGACAGGCCGCAAGATAACTGGCGTAGGCAGACAGACAGGGAGTGCCACAATATCCAACACAGCCTATCCAAACTGATGCGATGGACGGCACATTGCTTCTAGCCACGATTTTCCTCCAAATAAAGTCTTGTCCTTATTTAGTAGCAGATTCCTCAAGGCCAATTCTTGGTTCACTTGAAAGCTTAATTACAAAAGTGGAGACCTGATGAATCGTATCAATTCGGAGAATCAGGGCCGGAATTAGGTCTCAGACCACCTTAGGCCACTCGATTTTAATCAATCAATCAATCAATCAATTTTTTTTTTTTTTTTTTTTTTTGATTCGTGACTTTGAACATCAGGTTCGCACCCGATGTTTTTTTTAATGGCCAAGTAAGGCTAATTTTCTCAAAAACCTGACACCGTGGAGCAAATCTGACACCAGATTCGGATCCAGCGACCCCACTCCCGCGCTTAACTTATGTTGTGCAGGAGGTTTGACGCCGAGAAAGGCTGTGTACATCGAACTGTGATATCGAATGTCTACATTTAAACTGGACAGTCGAAAACCAACTGTACTCGGGAAGATGGTTTTCTGCAGTTTTCCTCTCCTCTGGACAAATGTCCAGGCAAATGCGAGTATATCTAATCAAGTCGGATGCAGCCGCGGGTTATCACCCACGTTAGTAAAGTAAAAATTTTTACAGGCCCGTACCTTGTTAAGTGGAGTTGTCCGGCGATAAAGATACTTATGCTGAAGGACTTAAATGATTGTGAGTTTCGTAGAAAATGGTATGGTACAATAGGTTTTACCGCAGTGCTATGGGACGTAAATGAACCAGCCTATCTATAAAATAATAATATTAATAATAGTGGTCTGATTCAGTGGCCATGCCACTTTTTTGTACCTGTGTAATTGAATGGTCTTAGAAGATGAGATTAGAATTCCGGTTGGAAGGTGCAAACTGCAGATCACGTCTGGTGGTTTCTTGCACTTGCACCTGCACCTGCACCTAAAGCCACTTGCAAGCGTCTGGGGTTTGACTTCCGCTAATCCCAAGTCGAGATCCTCCCTGCACTAGGAGCTAAAAATATGCGATTTCTCGCATTCAAGGCGGCATTCGGGAGATGCAGGGCCGACGACGAGCATGAGCAGAAGCTTGGGGTCAAAGACTCAGTACGCATGCCAATTCTCTTGACTATGCATACGTAGACATCGTCTATTCTCTGGCTGGCCTTCGTGCGTCGCATACCAATATTATACATACGTCGACCATCGACTGGTCATCGACTTTTTAAAGAGTGGATGCTTATATATCAACAAATCGTGATCCGCGCAATAATCTTTTATTAAATTCCTCGCCTCTTTCAGAATGAAATTCCTAAATCAAATATAACTAACGTTATACCTGTATACTGGACTTTACTGCCGTACACTTGAAGTAAGGCTCTATCTACATTTGGAGTTGGGCGGAAATATTAAAGCAAAAGTGTCTACATTGTTGCAACAAAAATTAATAATTTTGAATGTTTATATGCGAAAATGTAGATAGGCTTGATATTCATGCACAAAGTAGGCGAGAAAACTGATGAAAAACCCTATCTACGTAGATAGGTTTTCGAGCCGCCTTTTCAGTACCGAGGAAGAGACCGCTTTCAGGTTGAAGGAACACTCCATCTACATTTTACAATACAATTATTAATGTAGATCAGTTCTTCTTCCGGAAAGTTGAACCGAACTGGGCAAGAATCAGGACGAAAAACGTCTCATGGACATAGGTTTTCCTTCACTTGGCGCGAGTGGCTGATTTACAGATGAGCAAAAACCTATCTGGTTGATATGTTTTTCGAAACTTTTCTCGCACTGTAAATACTTGAGTTCTTTTTGTACATATTGAGGATTATTTTTTAAGGGTCCTATTTTAAAGTCAATACACGTACTGTTTTAATTTGCTTACTTCAGATCGATAAATGGTACATGCTAGCGAACTAAAATTATGTACAGCCGGGTACTGTTTAACATAACTTCAAAGTTCATGACATTCATGCTCAGAAGAAACAAAAAACCATCATGACATTTGATTCTCAATTCGATCCTGCTTCAAGCCCAGAAAGTAGTACTAAAATATTATTCATCGTGCAGGAAATCGAAGTGGGACTATTTTTTGTGGGTTTTGTTTCAACACCGAATAGCAGACCCACAATACTGAAATTCATGTAGATATGCTCACCTTTTTGTAGATAGAGCTTTTTTTCGACAGTACTTCTCCAGATTTCTCAAAGACCTGTGTATATAGGCTAATTAGGGTCTAATAATCTCCACACTTAATTAAAATTTCTAATTAACTTTTGAACAGATGAACTCGTTTTTTCATCACGAATCGAACGATATAAAAACTCATTTTTTTTATTTTACAAGAAATTTAGATAGAACCCTTCTTCAAATATATGGCAGGATATATACGAGGTCGTTTGATAAGTAGGGTAAATTTCCCACTAGATGGCGTCAAAATGAACTTTGCAGTATATGGTCAAGAAATACCAATCCTCAAACTAACCTCTATCAAGCTTTAGCTAAAAACGACACTTATTTTGCGTTTGCCATACGTTTGAAGTGAGCGTGTCAGTAGTTTTCTAAAAAATGAAGAAAGAAGAGTTCCGTGCATGGATAAAACATTTTTACTTGAAAAATTAGACGGCCGCGCAGATCAGAGCTGAGTTATACGAAATTTACGGGTAGTCTGCTCCTTCTTTGGAAACCGTTTATTTTTGGACAAACGAATTTAAACGTGGCTGAACCACAACTAAAGATGAAGCGCGCTTCGGACGACCAATTGAGGTTACCGCATCGGATATGGTGGAAAAAATTCCATATGATCATCGAAGATCGCCGAATCAAGGCGCGTGAGACTTCTGAGGCTGTAGGCATATCTCTATAATATCTTGCACGAAAAACTGGAGGTTAAAAAGGTGTGTGCATGATGAGTGCCATGATTGGTAACTCTTAATCAAAAGCGCAGCCGAAAAGACGTTTCATTGTAGTGTTTTGTGAAGTTTAATCGGAATCCGCAGGTCTTTTTGCGTCGATTCATGACTGTCGACGAAACCTGGATTCACTACTATATAGCCGAGACAAATCAGCAGTCAAAGCAGAGGGTACTGCCTGATAAAAGTGCGCCAAAGAAGGCGAAGACTGTTTTGTTATCTGGGAAAATGATGGCCACAGTATTCTGGGATTCCCAAGGAATTATCATCAATGATTACTACGAGAAGGGTAAAACTATAACAGGAACGTACTATGCATCATTATTGGACCGTTTAAAAGCCGAGCTACAAACAAAATGGCCACGATTGGCGCATAAAAAAGTAATGTTTCATTACGGCTCACATCTCCGCAACCGCAATGGCAAAAATACACGAACTGGACTACGAATTAATTCCCCATCCACCCTATTCTCAAGAACTGGCTCCGTGTGACTTCTTTCTGTTCCCCAGCTTGAAAACCTGGCTCGGTAGGAAGAGATTCTCGTCCAGGGAAGAATTATTCGATGCCGTAAATGCGTATTTTGCAGACCTTAAGAAATCTTACTTTTCTGAAGAAATGAAAAAATTGGAATCTAACTGGACCAAGTGTGTAGCCCTCGAAGGAGGGTATATTGAGAAGTTAAGGCAAACTTTTTAAGCAAAAGTAAAAAATTTATTTGCTTTTTTACCAAACTTATCAAACGACCGCGTACTTAGGGCAGTCAAATGTGTCACGACTCACGAAAGGAAATAAGATTCGTTTTCGGACCAGGAATATGTATTGTTCTTGCAATAATTGGCCCCTGGTGAGTTATGAGTCGTGGCTGTCGTAAAGCGAGCACTTGTGCCTTTACGATTGTCTGACCGTTCTTCGAAGGCTTACGACTCTTTTGAAATGTTGAGATAGAGACCTTCCCGGTGACATCGCTTTGAGCTTTTATTGTGAAAATAAAAAATATATCTTAAATTTATGACGCCCTTCTCGAGGGAAAAGTCGTAACTGCAAAAACGTAAAACCTTTCAGTCTCTTCTTCATATAAATACCTCACAATATAGAGAAATATTCCAGAAAGCTTTTCTCACAATTACAAATAAATTTATCAGAAAACAGTCATATCAGACATTTATTTTTTTTCAAAATTTTCAAATAACACAATTTATTGATTTTACTTGACTTGTTAAGAGTCCTGAGCTTACAAATGCTAAAATAACTAACCGGATTCTTAATAAATTTACGTTTTTGTATGTTCACGTTCTTGGACGATCATTCAATATAAGAATAACGATTTCAAATACAAAGAACATGTACAACAATGCCGGCATGGTGAGGCAAACTTGTCGGTCGTAAAATGAAGAAGCACTTGCGTAAATACGAGTATGTGTACTCATACTTACGTACTGCGTACCTTTATTTCGTGCTCACGCTCCAGGTGGGTAACGGCGCAAATAAATATCGATCAGTGCCATTTCGCGACTCAGTGATATTGCTTTTGTATACTGTGTTTGTGCACACACCTCGATTCTATACAAATATTGCGAGCAAACCTATTACAAGCAAAATGCGATCGTTGAACGATTTCTGAATGCAAAGGGCATCAAACACCTCCGTAATTGGCAAACTGATAGGAAAGACGTTGATTTTAAATTCAATCTTGGACAACTTGAAACTAAAATTGACCAAATTGAAACCTCCCGTGAAGTTGGCGATGGGACTTTAAATTTGACTGAACTTTGGAAAACCCGAATTTAAACCGAGAACGCCACTTTTCATGAGTGGAGCGTTAACCAATTACGCCAGCGAGGCCGCAATAGATCGTTTCTTATTAATCCGGGTCGAGATAACTTTTTTATCGTTTCTCCAAAAATTATTTGACCAAGTAATCGACACAATTTAACATCAGAAAATTAATTAATTACACTGGTTTAAAAAATAACATCAATATTATAAATTATTTAATTAATATTTTGATGTTCTTGTATCGATTACTGGTCAACTTGATTTTTGGAGAAATGAGAAAAAATCTACCTCG
>JAUMHM010000048.1:6648533-6669064 GCA_032362435.1 Melikaiella ostensackeni
TGTGATATAGGAGAAATAAGAAACGATCTACTGCGGCCTCGGTGGCGTAATTGGTTAACGCTCCACTCATGAAAAGTGGCGTTCCCGGTTAAAATCCGGGTAGAGGTACATTTTTACTCGTTTCTCCAAAAATTATTTGACACAATTTAACATCAGAAAATTAAGTTATATTTTATATTTACTAACGAATTTTGACATTTTAATATTAAAAATGCATTATTTCAACTTCTTACATATATATTTCACAAAAACATGAAATTATGCACTATCATGCAAAAATTCCGAAATTATGCGCTTTGATGCAATGTTAAATGAAGTAAGGTAGAGGCCCCGGTTCGTAACCCCCGACCAGTTCGTAACCTAGCGAGCGTATACATTGATTTTTTATACGACTCAATAGAAACTGTTGGCTGATGTGAATTTATTTTCAAAGTAAAAATGAAAATGTACAAAACTGATATGAGATAATAGGCATTATTTCGAGTTTATCAATTCGAAAAAAAAATAAATAAATAAAAACGTCGCGCTCTGCCCTCCACCGTGGCACAATGTACTTTCAGACTAGCTGACTATAAGGCCAGCACTGAAATGACTCCACAAAACTTGACAGCTCGGCGTGTTGTGAGTAAAAAAGTGGCAATTCAGTGGACAGTGAGAACGTTCGTCTTGTTTCGAGTGCAATCATTCGAGCAAGTAGCTTTCCATGTTGAAATACAATAACTTCTGAGTCGGTTACGAACGGGCACCGAAGTATTAACAGTGACGAATCTGTAACCCCTGTGGCAAAAACTCTTATAAAAATTAAAATATGGCACATATCGTTAAAACGCTGAGGCAGATCTTTACTTTAATTTATATTCTTCAAATATCTATATTAACTTTTAACTTTGATCAAAAATAAAGAATGAATGAATTATTTAGAAATTGAGTCCACAAATCGATTGTGAGGTTAGTATACGAATTGACGCTGTTGGCGTAATTTGCTCTTGACGCTAGTTAGTGTCAACTTTTGACGAGTCTCAAAAAATCAACTCCTTCAAACAAAGACTTAAAAACTGCGAAATTATTTGAATATAGTCTATAATCCCGAATTCACCTGCATTGATAAGCTGGCTACGAACCGGCTAATCATTGGGTTACGAACTGGCTTAAAGAGGATTTTCGGGGGTTACGAACAGGAACGTCGGGTATGTTCGTTCAAATTCTTAATTATTTGATTAACGCATCCTTAAACTTGCTTACAATGATATTTTCGATTAAAAATGGATTATTCTTTACGTAAGAAGAAAGTTTATTGCATTCAAATATTGCTTGAGGCATTCGGATAGGATTTTATTCTTTGCAGCTTCTTAGAAGGTTACAAACCGGGGCCTTTATCTTATATTTGGCATGGGAACTTATAAAACATTAAAGTTCTGAGTTATACTTAATTTTGAGACATTATGCGATTATGCGCTTCGCATAAACTAGAGGTCGTTAGTTATTGTTAATAATTTTGCGTTGCATTAAAAGATACGAGATCATCAAAGAAGCAAAACCTTTCCCAAGTTAGGTCAGCAATGAGATGTAATGAAGTTTATTGCTCAGCGGCATCTCGGCTTTTATGAAACTGAAACACGATAGCCTTTTTTCGAACGCACGACATATGGTAATTACATAAATATCAGGGCAAGTAATTCGACTCAGAATCGAGAGGGACACGTGTAATCTTTACGTCCCATTTCGACCTCCTCGTAAATCAGGGCACGATCAAGAAGATCGTTTCGCAACACCCACGTCGAAAAGTCGAGAATCCACTGAATGCACGTGTATCCGAGAGATACTGGATTAAATATTTAGACATGAGAGTGTCGGTAGAAAATCTGAAAAAAATTGTTCTTGAAGATTGTTTTCTCGGATCCATAAAAAGAATCGGTTTTAAATAGCAAAGAGTGTCTCAAAAAATTTTGAAATATTTACACCCTGGTTTAGACAAGATTTGGTAATTTTATTAGCAAGGCTGCCACAGACTAATTTACTTTTAAAAAGTGAAAGAAGTGACCTACTCAAACCGTAAAAGTGACCAAAAGAAGAGTTCAAAAGAATACAAAAGAAATCGATGAAATTTCTAAAGATTCCGGATGAATTTTAACGAATTCAGGATAAATTCATAACAATTCAGAGTGAATTCAAAACAAATCAAGTTAAATTCAATAAAAGAGTTCAGGGTAAATTCAGAAGAATTCAAATGAATTGAAAAAAAATTTATTAATCCAAAATACTCCATTGATTTTAGTGAAATTGAAATAAATTTAGAAGAATTCAAGGGATTCAAGAGACTTTGATAACATTCATGAGAATTTGAGTGAACTAAACAAAGTTTAAAAATCAAATAATTTTCACTGAATTGAGTAAAATGGGAGTGAACAGAGTTCAGGGCAAATTCAACAGAATTTGAGGGAATCGAAAAAAAACTAAAGAAAAATGAATTAAATAAAACTCAACTGAATTTAGAGGAATTTGAGGGAGGTGAGAAGAATTCGATGAAAATCTCGAAAATTCAAGGTGAATTTTAAAAAATCCAATTGAATTAAAGCAATTCAAAAATCTTTTTAAAAATTCATTGAATTCATTAAATTTGGAGTGAATTGAGAAAAGTTCAAGGGGATTCAATGAAATTCATACGAACTGATGATGAATTTAAAAGAAATCAGGGTGAATTAAAAAAAATCAAGGGAATTAAAAAAAAATTGTTTTTAATTCCTTTGAATTCTCTTAATTTTTTTTAATTCACCCTGAATTCTTATTAATTTATCCTGAATTTTTTTCGATTCTTTTGGATTTCTTGGAATTCTCCTCATTTCTTTAAATTCACTCTGGAGTCTTAAAACTTACTTTAAATTCTTAAGCATTTTATCAAATTTCCTTGAACCCTTCTAAATTCACTTCAAACTTGAAGAATTCAATTAATGTTTGTTATTAAATGTTTTGAGTTCACTTGAATTTTTTTTAAATTCACCTTGAATTTTCATGAACTTCATTGAAATCTTCTCATTTTCCTTAAATTCCTCGAAATTCTTTAATTCTATTCACTCTCATTTACCTGAACTCAATGAAATTTATTTGGATTTCAAAAAATGTGTCCCATTCACTTAAATTATTTTTAATTCATTCTGAATTCTTTTATATTAACCTTGAATCAGTGTAAATTTCATTGAATTCTCTTGAATTATTCGAAATTCACTCTAATTTTACTGAAATGAATGGAACATTTTTGATTTTTTTAAAAATTTATTTCAATACGTTCGGAATTCACCTTCAATTCTTATGATTTTATCTTGAATTCTTTGGAATTTTTTTGAATTCGCCCTGAATTCTTTTGAATTACTTGAATTGTTCAAAATGCGCTTAATTCTACTCAATTCAATGGATTTTTAAAAATTTTTTACTTAGTTTTTTTTTTAAATTCACTATTAAGTCTTTTAAACTTACCTTGAATTCTTAGGTATTTCATCAAATTGTTTCGAATTGCCTTGAAATTTTCTTCATTCACTCCAAATTCAATGAATTCTATGCATCTTTAAAAATATTTTTGATCTGATTTCAATTCACTTCTATTTCTTTAAAATTCACTCTATATTCACTTGAGTTTTATTTAATTTATTAGTTTTTATTTTTTGATTTTTTTCAATTCATTAAAATTCTGTTGAATTTGCCCTGAATTATGTTCATTCTCATTTTAATCGATTCAATGGAAATTATTGAATTTTTTAAATTTTATTCAATTCACTTAAATTCTTATGAATTTCAACAGTCTCTTAAATCCCTTAAATTCTTCTAAATTCATTCAAATATTGCTGAAATCAATCGAATATTTGGATTCAAGAATTTTTTCAATTCATTTGATAAATTAAAACAGGAAACTCAAGGATTAACCTCTTGATTAATCCTCGAGTTCTCTATTTTAATTTATTGAAAGAAAAAAGACTAAAGTGATCTTTTCATTTCAAAAAGTAACTATAGTGACGTTATTTAAAAGAAAGTGATTAGAAAAAAAAAACTAAAAGTGACTTAATTGACTGTGTGGTAGCTCAATTGATCAACCTATCAACTTATTGATGGGCATTTCCATAAAAATGTCTGTGCGTCACAATATATTAATGAATGTTAAAAAGCGCACTATTCTTGGAATTGAACTTTTTCATATTATTCTAATTATTAGTAACCAGAAGCTTCAGAAACCTGCACTTTTTTTTAATTTCAACTAATAATGCGTTTTTTATATCATTTAATGTGACGTGGAGAACGGAAACTTCAACCGCTTTTTCATGGAAATGCCCTAATTGTACAATATTATGAGTAAATGTTGATACACTACTCTTTTGAAAAATTCGAACAATTTCTCCGCATTTTAGACTCACCTGAAACAAAAAACAAAAGGCTCCATTAGTAAATTACATTTTTGGGAAAGAAAACGAGGTATTAAAGAAGTTTTATCATATATTTTAATCGAGTTGCCACTTTCGCAATTGTGAATGTTTCGCACGAATTTTGCCGGCGCTTTAGTACAAGAGAGGGATTGTTCAGTCCACGGCAATTTGGTAATAAGTCGCGAAACGCGCGCACGTATTTTGTTCCTATGTAGGCCTTCGTGTGTATAACGGTCGAACGATAAACGGGCGATATTTATAGCCAAACGGGTTAATGCCTCGGCCGCGCAACACGTGTCGGAAGTGCAAATCGCTCGTTGAAGAAATCATTGGAGGAAGGAAAAATCATTATTCTGATATCAAATTAACTCTCTCATAAGCTGCAAACTTTTTCTCAAACAGCTTGAATTTATTTCCGAAACTCAATTTGCAAAAAATGTTGAACCTCAGCCAAAAGTTATCAAATCGTTTTGAAAGAACGACACAGATGTATAAATTTGATACTAAAAATAATCTAAATCGCCAGTTGGGCAGAATTTCGTATCTAAATTATCAGGCAAAACAAGAATCGTTGTATATTTTCGAGCACGTTTCGATCTAACTTGGCTCACTTTCCAGGAAGTGTAATTATTCTCGTACAGTGTATGAGAGAGGAATGTGCACAAATCACGATTTACACTGGCGATGAGAGCACTGCACTTCTACTGAGAATGAAAGTGTAATGAGCATCAAAATTAAGACAAATTGTATGAAATGGAAGAATAATGACTGGAACTATTTGCAAAATGTAGAGGATGGAAATATTTGACATCATTATAGATTTAGATTAGATTTTTACTCAATGTATACTGTGTGTAGAGTTTTTTTATCTCTAAAATCCCCTACTGTGTGTAGCCGGGCTTTTATTACAAGCGCTCGCATTCGTCTGAACATTTGGTCAGGGGAGTGAGAAACTGCAGAAAACCCAAACTCCCGAGCGCAGCCAGTTACTGAAAGACGAGTTTGGATGTAGACCATTCGATTCCTCGGCGTTAAAAACCTCCCGTTCGTCAGTACAGTAGACTCTGACAAAGCATACTGGAGAAGGCGCTTTGTGCGAGTGTACTGAAGTCAAACGAAGTGAAAACACGACTAAGCGACAATCCTGAACGATCACCCATCCTAGGTTTAACCGCGCCCGCCCGTGCTTAATATTCGAGATCACGACGAGTCAAGAATCACCACCCAGCTACTGACGTTGGTTTTGTTATTATCATATCACTCATGGCTGTATAAAGCTTATTTCGGTCTTAAACTTAATGAGCTTTTATTAGTTTGTATTTATAGCTTGTGAACAATAATAAGATGTTTAGAAAATTTTAAATAATTAGGAAAGCAAAATGAAGTATAATTGCTCGCAAAAAGCAGCTTCTTCTTCAAGGAATAACCGACACAAATTCAATATGATGGCCCCCTGAAATTGCAAATTGCTGCCTTTAAGAGACCAACTTTGCTGTATGCAAATTTCCAATTTCTACTCTAGACCGTGTGCATTTAGATCAGAATATGCGATGATCTGTGAGGCAGCCTTGGTTGCACAAAGCGACTTGATTGCTTGAGGATGATTTACTGCGGCAGTATCAACCATGTCGACGAGCAAAGTCGTACGAAGTGGAGATATGTGAATAAGATTTTGCTAATAAAAGCAGCCATGTATGACATATTACGAGTTGAAAAAATAAACTAGATAAAAGGCTGGAGTAATGTTATGAAAATATTTTCTCCCACAGTATAATTTAAAAAACTGAAATAACAGGGTTGCTACAGGAACCAGGTTTCAACATTCCATAACATTTGGTTTGCTTTTTAAAAAATTCCAGTCAATTTTATTCAAATTGAAAACATTGGTTTGCAATTTTTCAGACCATAGAGTGACAGTTGAAGTTAAAAAATTAAAATTATCATACCTGACTCCTTATAATAATTTGATATATATTTTTTTACTCAATCTCTCAAAACTAAATAACTCTAAATTTGAAATATTTAGAAGTGAATTGAAAAGTAAAACATTTAATATGGAACAATTCAAATAGCAAAGCATTTTTAATTTTTAATTAATGCCTTTAAAATTGTACAATTTTAAATATAAATAATCGTAGAATTTGAAATACAACCAATCTAAAATTGGTACCTTTTTGAATTGAATAATTTTAAATACAAGATCTTCAAAATTAGAGAGTATTTGAAAATAAGCTAATCAAAAGTATAATTCAAAATTGTATGTGTTCGAATTGTACAATAATTTTACACTTGAACCCTTATTGGTTGAACAATTTTCAATTTCAAACGTTTTAAATTTAATATTAGATAGAAATTTAATGAATTGAGCAATTTTTCAATTACTGCCGTTTGAATACTTTCAGATTATTTAATTGTTTTATTTTAGTTTGAAAGCCTTAAATACTTTAACAATTTCAAATTGAAAACGTTCCTAATCGGATATTTTAAAATATAAATATCAAAAATTGCCAGACAAATCACTTTTAAATCTTTAAAACTTCAAAAATTGCAAAATTAAAACTCTTGGTTGAAGCTTGAATTTTTCACAATATTATGCACATACCTTCAAAATCTTCAAAATTGAATAAACGCGTATTTAAACCTTTTGAAATTAGAAAAACTACAACGTGAAATGTTTAAAATTGTGTACATTTAAAGTGAAATCCACTAAAATTTTAAAAAACTTGGTTCTCAAACTTGCATAATTAAATAATTTCAGTGCGAAGCATTTCAAAATAAAAATTAATGAAACTGTTGCAAAATTGACCAATTTCAAACTCCAAGTGTTCAAAATATTGTTTTAAAAATGACTTGAACTTCAAAAGAGCGGCCACTAAAAAATTCACATTTTCAAAATTCCATGACTTTTCAAGGCTTTCCAAGTCCTTTAGCAGCCCTGAATAAGTCTCACTCATTAAAACTGTAATCGAAAGAAATAATTTTCAATAAAAAAGAAAAACCTTCAAAATTGAATAATTTCGTATGTAAGCTTTCGGAATTAGAAAATCTAAAATGAGATAATGTTTAAAATTGTATACATTCAAAGTAAAATGCACTAAAATGTAAAAAAAACTTTGTTTTCAGGCTTGCATAATTAAATAATTTCAGTGGGAAGCATTTCGAAATAAAAATTAATGAAACTGTTCTAAAAATTGACCAATGTCAAACTCCAAGTGTTCAAAATATTACTTTAAAAATGATTGTAACTTCGAAAGAGTTGCCACTAAAAAAAATTCACTTTTTCAAAATTCTATGACTTTTCTAGGCTTTTCAGGTGCTTTAGCAACCCTAAATGAGTCACACTTAATAAAATTCAAGTTAAAGACGAATTTCCGGGAAATTATTATGCCCTTATCTTTATTACTGCTGTCAAAAAATAAAACAATTTCGAACTTCTCCAGACGAAATTCAACTCGAGTTTAAAGTACTAAGGATCATCTACTGAGGATCATCGAATTATCCCTCATTTTCTAGACTCTACGGAAGAATCACCTTCCACGTTACAAAGTGTTAGTTATCTGGTAACAAGGAGCCGGAAATGAGAAAAAACGAGCAAAAAAGAATGAGCAGTCTGCGAATAAAGTGGAAGGGGCAACAGGATGACCCTAGTTTGCAATGGGGGGTAGGAGAGAGGAAAAAGACTCTAAGAAAGGGGGGAGAAAGGTGCCATTTGTGTAATCCTGCTGCTACCAGTAATTAGTGATATTTGCATATCTCACACTCTTGACGAGGCGGAGGTGAAACGATTTACATGCGAATGGCCCTTTTGACCCTGAAAAAAATGACGATCTTCTCGTAAATATAAAGTGTTTACTGCCTGAGTCTCACCCCGCCATTGTGACGAGGAAAGTAAAAGAAAAGAAACAAGGGGCCATTTAACACCCAAAATTAACTTTCACAACGGTAATACAAGATTTCTATAAGTTTTGTCTCCTTGTGTGGAAGAAAACAATTTTTAGAAGAGATTAGAATTTTGAGTATTCAAGTAATAGAGGTGTAATTAAGGTGAGTGGTAGCATACCCAGAGGTAGACCGAAGAAACAATGGTTGGAATGTGTGAATGAGACTCTAAAGTGAAGAGATATAAAGAGTCGTAGAAACACAAGAGCTTGCATGAAAAGATGTATGAATGTAAAGGAAGCAAAGGATGTATGGAGAACAACTGTTTATAAGATGAGTGACGCCTCAAATGAAAGATTTTGGACACTCATAGGTTTTCGTGAAGAGTATGAATCTTCTTACGGGTTTATCAGTCAGTTCGAGTGTTTACGTGTAAATAAACGCTCTTCACCTGGAGTGATTGCTAGAGAAAATCATCAGCGACCCGTGTCGGAGCGGTGTTGTGGAAAGAGTGTGACATTTAAATGTGCAACACGTGATTTCTAGATTGATCTAAAATCTTTCTTTTCTCCTACACATCCCTTACTTAAGCTTACCATACCATATAAATTCCTTGATCCACGGTAGTTCAACGAGGTTAGAACTGAACGAGGTACGCTAACCTCGAAAGGGATTTGGCTTGATGGTATAATAATAAAAAAAAGTAATTACTGGTAACAGGGTCCTAGAAGCATTTATTTTAAATCCCAAATTAAAAATGCCTGTCCCCAATTCCTCATCTCGAAATTAGGTACTTTAATTTTCAATCTCGAAGGCAATATTTTCTCAATTACGTATCTTGCTCGCCTGTTCCTTTAACAGGTAATTGTTTGCTATCCGAGATATTGCCGCACCCTCACATCAGTCGTCATTTTGCATAATTCCCGAGCAGGCAATTCGCAGACTTTATCGTTCATTCGTACTTCTTAATGTCCCGGAAAGAAAGTCAGTGTCCCGTCCCTCTTTTGCGCTACAGGGTTCCGGTGACAATGCCTCGTTAGTCGCCTAAACGTCTTCGTGGAAGAGGCGCGATTAAAAGTTGTAAGCCGTCCTGAGAATTGCCGAATATATTCCTGCAGAAGGCATTAACTCGAGACACAATGATTACACCGGGACCGGAAGCTAGATAGAAAAGTTCAAGAGAACGTGGAAATCATTGGGATTGGTAGAAGTTCTGGACCAAGATTCCTACCTTACCGACTTCGAAGCCGTTTGACGGCTCAGGTGGTTTACGTCCGCGCTAATTTTTATAATGCTCTCGAAGGGTTCCAATAACATCATAAAATTATATTGTGCAATTGTGAGAAACGAATTTTGCGTAAGCAATTTCAAGGTTACTTATCATTTCAATGATGCATTTCCAAGGTTATATCTTGATTTGTTCTTGCATTTTGTACTGCGTAATATATTTGATAGAAAACGAAAATGATTTATTGCTCTCTCTAGAAATATTGTCGACTAATTTGTTAGCCTTCGAGAACATCATACGAAACTTAGCACGGACACGAACCACTTGAACTGTCCAGCGGTCTCGAAGTCGACAAGGTAGGGATTTTGGTTCAGAAATTCTACCAAGCATTTCCTTCAGGAAAGTTCTTATTTCGTGTGTATCGAGATATGCATTATCTATACGAAAGGATGGTTATTAAGGTCGACCACGGGTCGTTTAAGGGCGCTTAAAAATACGATTGGTTTCGGTACATTCGATTGCGATACTGAGGTTCTGAATAAGGCTGCGATTTCACGGCTCTACGGTGAAGCAATTTCGGCTCGTATATTTTAAAGAAAGGGGATACGAGAATCGGAAACACGTCGAAACGATTGAATTGGAAGTAAAGGAGTCATGAAATAACGAGGCACTTGTTACAAGCCGGTGTTTCGAATAGGAAAATAATTCTCAAATGTAATTTTTTTAAATTGATAATTATCCTTTAAGGGATTTCAAAGCCTGAAATTCCGAGAACAGTTGGTGCTGTTAATTGAGAAGGATCCTGTAAAATTGGATTAAATTGTTCGATTGGAATAAAATGTCTGCTTAACTAGCAAGACATTGCGGCTGGAGAGCTTACTTTATTGCTAATAGGGTGTTGCCCGGTTAATTCGCAACTTTAGCCAGCCAGAACAGTTGAGCAAGAGTTCGTAAAGTTCTGAGGGCGTGTTTAAATTTTATGACCTCCGCAATGAATTTGCATGAAAATTTTCGCGAGATGCCGCATGAAAGAGAAATACAGTGAAGAGGAGAATCAACTCTGTTACGCTTAATGGGCGCCTAGAACCGTAAAATCTGTGACTTTGTCGAAAGCGTTGCATCTTGTGCAACTATATTTAGGGAAAAACTTGATGTACAAACAGAAACTTCCTTTAAACATTCATCTAGGGAATTCTCTTGAGTGCAACTTCAACGCCTCCATTTAGTACTGCTTTATCTCCGGACTTGGAGCAGTACTGTGCGCAATAGCGACATAGAGCAATATTAAATGAAGGCGTCTAGTTTTTCTCGTAATTTTGTGGACGTCAGACTATATTATCTCAAAGAACATAAACGAGAAACCAAATTAAAAGAAGGAAGGAATCTCCTAAGGGCCGCAAGTACGGTTTAAATTATAAAATAACCGAGTATAATAGTATATACATGCGCGAGAAGAGCACTTCCACGAGAGTAATCTAACCTCGTAAAATTAGCGAGTAGACTTAAGCTTTCCCTCTCGTCTCTCATCTCTCGGTCGTAAAGTGCGACTCAAGACAATGTACGAGTTCCAATGAAACTCTGCTCTCTCATTTTTCAACACTGTGTAGATTCTGTTCTGAAAGGTATATTTTAAGTAGAAGATGTTTTACGTTCCTTAATTAAATTTTTCTCAAAAGGGAATTTTAATTAAGAGACTAGAATTTTTTCTTTTGAATATGAAACTGAAGAAGTCTGAAATTTTCAAGACTTTCGGGAAAGTTTTTTTAATAAGAATATATTTATTATACATTTCGCTAGAGTGGAGATAATCAAAATGCAAAAGAGTGAACCTGATAAGGAACCCAAATTTTAATAAATTTTTTAAGCACTTTGGATGAACCAATTTCGTACAAAGTTTCATCAACCTAATGCTGTCTTTGAAAAAGGATTGGGTCTCTTGGTGAGTGTTATTACGACAAGACTTTGAATAGGGGTGGAATTCCGTCAGTAATGGAGGTCGCAGATGGTGCTTAACCCTTAAAATCCTCCCAGGGCAATAAAAACGTGTGTATTTTTTTAAATTTTTCATGAATATTTACTGCGGCAGAAAAACTTTACAAAATATATCATCCAACCCTTTGCGTACAAGCCCCAGTGAATCCTTTTTTGTCTGATTAAACATACATCTCCTCCTCCACTGATATATTTCGAACTTTATTCCGAAATTTGTTGACATTAATAGTATAAAAGCTATTCCAGGGTCTGTAAACTTAGTACACTGGAACTTCGACTTAGAGAGGGTCTCAAGTATGGCTCGCTATGACCATGAGGCTCTTTCAAGAATTTCTACTATGTAAACAGTCAGGGGGAACTGCGTAACTTTGCTGATCTCACGCGCCTGTCTCTCGGCCCCTCGGACCTCTCATCAACGAATTCGAGCCGACTGAAATTCTCGGAGAGCGGTAAATGGAAGGCACTTAAATAGAGGTTCCAGTGTATCTTTTAAAAAGGAGACTGCCTGACTGAAGAATCGGCAAATTGGTCGACTTACTTCAACCTCGGGACTAAATGTCGCCTTGTTTCGCATAAATTAAGCAAATTACATGTTTAAATGCAAAGCAAGGCTTCGGAAAAAGAAAGAAGAGGAGTAAAAAATAGAGATCTTCGGCCGTCTGTTTGTTCTAAATATGCATAGGACGATTCGCCTTTCTCAGCAGGTAGAACCCAACGTAACAAGTCTCTGTGGGTGAATGGCAGCGACCTCCAAATTGAGTCACGTCTGCTCCAAAGGCCGTGTTAGATATTTTATGAAGCGAACAGAATATTTAACGGAGACAATTCAAGAAATTTCCTGGTTTCATTCAGAGAGACCTCAAGGAATTACACAATTTAGAAATTTAACATACAAAGATGATAACTGCAGAAAAACTTCTACACTGAGAAAAACTGATTCTACCGTTATGTTCTTGGATTCTAAAATTTTGGACAGCAATCCAGCCATCTTCTTTGTATCAGATGGGACATTTATACACTTGTAACAAGAATATCTCGCAATCTTAAACTACTTCGAAAATTCTTTAGAATGTGCATCACTTGCAACAAGAGCAACTTCACTCATGACGAGTATTTTTGTACAGTTGATTACAGTTTTCTTGCAACAGTCACTTGAGTGGGTGTATCATATGGGACAAGAAAAACCCAAATCATCTGAAACTTGACTACATTTCTTATAAAATCTGTTAATTGTATGAGACTATACAGTTGAAATTTTTTTAAGAGATTCAATAAATACGATTTTTATACTTTATGGATTTATTTTGCCCAAAAATTGTTCCGTTTTCTCTTTCAGTAACACCCTATTTGTATCGAATGGGACGTATCAGATGAGACATAATTGTGCTAGTCCATATTTCAAGGATCAAAACTGTTGAGAAAATCAATTTTCTTATTCATAGTTCCTAATAAAGCAATTTATAAAAAAATACATGTGGAAAGTCTCAGAATGTCTCAATGTCTTAATCTTAAAATGAAAATCAAGGGTAAGAAATAGAAAATTCAAAAAGTTGACTTAAAATTTTGAAATTTTTAATAAATTGGTATCTTTCCATAAAATTCATAACGAGGGGTTCTTTCGAGATTTAGAAAACAAATTTAGGGTCAAAATTAAAAGAGTAACAACATTGACTTAAAATATTGAAAATCTGATTACTATATTTTCAACAACAAAAAAACATATCAAGTATCAAAACAAACTAAGAAATATATTTGTAACTGAAACAGTGAGCTTTTCTTGTAATAAGAAATAGTTTATTTCGTTATTTGATTCATGTTTTTTTTGTGGCAGGTGACAGTTACAAAAGAACGTCTGAATCTATAGATATTAAGCCGAAAAGTCTCGATATTAAGTTTTATAATCCAGGATTTTAAGAATTAATATCCAAAATGTACGGCTTATCTACAGACTGCTGTCCCAAATTTCAAAATTCAAGATCATAAACGGTATAATCTATTTTTCTCAGCGAACTTTCTCTATTTCTTGGGCTTATTAGATTTTAGAATAAGCATGCAATAAACTATTTTAAATGAGAAAATTGACTTTATCCCCAGGGTTGCCAAGGCCCACTTTACTTGAAAAAACTGAAAGAAGTGACCTATTTAAACAAAAAAATGACCAACAATGACTGATTTTAAGCCCAAATAGTGACTAAAATTTACTAAAAGTGACTTATTGTGCATTAATAATGTGACTTAATGTTCTTTTGAAATCAAAGGAATTCGATGATTTTCAACGAATTCAGAATAAATTCATAAGAATTCAGAATTAAATCAAAACAATTCGTTAAATTCAAAAGAATTCAAATGAATTTAAAAAATCCACAAAATTCCATTGATTTTAGTAAAATTGGAGTGAACTTAGGAGAATTTAAGAGCTTTTGACGAAATTCATAAGAACTTGAGTGAATTAAACAAATTTTTTTCAGTTAAAAAAATTCCCATGGAATTACAAAACATGCGACTGAACAGAATTCATGGCAAATTTAACCGAATTTAGGGCAAATTCAACAAAATTCAAGTAAATTGAAAAAAAAGAAAAATAAAAAAAAATACAATGAATTAAATCAGGGTTGTTACAAAATCCCAATTTCGAAATTCCCTGACTTTCCTTTAACTTATTTTTCATTTTGCCTGACCATTATAAATTTTTATTCTACGTACAAAAACAACCTTATACCTAGATAATCAATCATATCCCATGCGGAAAAGTTATGCATAGTGGAAAAATTATGCATAATTTTTATTTGTTTTGTACATTATTTGGGTAAAAAAAATGAAAATTGTACCTTTTTTCACTATGCATAACTTTTCCGCCTGGGGAATATTTGAAAAAAATAGAAGAATTCGAAAAAAAATGATAAAAATTCAATTGAATTTAAAACAATTTAGAAACATTAAAAAATTTTATCAAATTCATTAAGAGTGGAGTGAATTTGCAAAAAATTCAAGGGAATTTAAAATGACTTAAAAGACTTCAGGACAAATTAATAAGAATTCTGATAGAATTACAAATGAGTCGAAAAAAGTCCAAAATATTCCATTGATTTCAGTACAAAAAGCGCGAATTTAGAAGAATTCACGGGAATTCCAGACGATTCGCTGAAATTCATAAGAATTCAAAATTAATTTCAAAGAATTCAGGGTGAATTTAGAATAATTCATGTGAATGGAACAAATTTTTTAAAATTCAAAAAAATTCCATTGAATTCCACGAGCAGATAAATGAAAGTGAATAGAATAAGTCAATATAGAGGAATTGAGGAAAAATTAAAAGAATTCGATGAAAATTCAAGGTAAATTTTTCAAAAATTCGAATGAACTTAAAACAATTCAAAACTATTATAAAAGTGCATCGAATTTATTGAATTTGGAGTGAATTCACAAAAATTCAAGTAAATCTATAAGAATTCAGAATGAATTCAAAACAACTCAAGTTAAATTCAGAAGGATTCAAGTCAACTTAGAAAGAAATTCGATTGATTTCAGTAAAATCGGACTGAATTCAAAAGAATTCAAGGAATTCCAAGGGACTCTAACGAAATACATAAGAATTTGAGTCAATTGAATAAAATGGGAATGAACAGAATTCGTGGCGAAATTCAACAAAATGTAAGAGCGCTGAAAAAAAAATTAACAAATGAAATAAAAAACCAATCAACTGAATGAAATTCGAGTGAATTTAGAGGAATTTAAGGGAAATCAGAAGAATTCAATGAAATTGATTAAAATTCAGAGATAATTTTTAAAAAGCGCAAGTGAGTTGGAAATAATTCGAAAATATTTTTTAAATTCATTGCATTCGTTAAATTTGGAGTGAATTTACAAAAATTCAAGGGAATTCAGAAGAATTTAAAAGAATTCAGGATAAATTAATGAGAATTCTGGGTGAATTCCAAATGAATTGAAAAGATTCAAAATATTCCATTGATTTCAGTAAAACTGGAGCGAATTTAAAACATTCAAGGGAATTCCAGAGAATTCGAGGAAATTCATACGATTTCAAGGTGAATTTAAAAGAATTCCGGGTGAATATATGATAATTCAAGTGATTGGAACAAATTTTGTGCTTGAAGTTCTGAACGTTCGAATAAACGAAATTTTTTACTGATAGCTTTTCAAAGTACAAAAAGTGCGAAACTTGTGATTCATTACACTGGAAGTAATACAATTTTAAAGGACACTTCTAATGCATATTTCTATTTATAAAGGGAACAATATTCCTACATAAAACAAATCTGGGAAAATATATTTCATTCATTTGAACGTTCAGAACTTCAATATTCCATTGATTTCAATAAAATTGGAGTGAATTTAGAAGAATTCATGAGAATTCGATGAAATTCTTCCGGAAAATGGTTTTGTGTTATTTTTTATTTTTTTTTTAATTTTGAATTGAAGATGAAGCATTGTTTACGCCTGAAAGTGGCAATGAGAGGCTGCAATGACTCCAGAATGGCTTGCCTCGCGTTGCCGCTTTTAGGTCCAAAAAAATGCTTCATCTTCAATTTAAAAAAAAACAACAACAAAGGTTTCCAGGAAAAGCTCCCTGTATACTTACTAATTATTGCCTTTAGATTGGGTGGTATAAATATCACATCAAACAATTCACCCTTATAGACGTAGTGTGGTCCAAATAAACAACAGAGTCATTTTAAGCACCTTAAGTGACAGTGTGGCAGCCCTGCTTATCTCTCCGTTTTCGATCTATAAGTAATGAAATTGATTGGTGGATTGCTGGAGAAGACACTTTTCTCGAAAGCTCATTTAAATTATAAATTCTTCGAAAGAAAACGAGATGGGTTGAAGACGAAAAAAGGGTGCTTCATCTCCCCTGGACCAACCCTTTCGACTTTTTAATGGAGGGTTGCCGTAGGATTAGACGTACAATCTTTGCCGTAGAGGCGAGGAAAGTTGTGTGTCGAGAAATAGCGGGATCGTCGAGACCTAATTAGGAACTGAAAGGCGCAAAGGGTTTTTCTTGAGAAACGGCTCTCCCACAAAAAGTCATTTTCAGACCTTCTTGGTGTTTTGATTCAATTTCGTGTCGAATATCGAGACGAAATTAGCATCGTTAATGGTTCTGTCTGGGGATTTTTTTCCATGTCTGCTCGATCCAAGTAAAGAAAAGGATCCAACTTTCTGAGACTGATTATTGGGATAGATAAATTTGATTAAATTGCTGTGTTCCAAGTTTCATATGAGACTGAATTGAAGAGAAGAAAGAATTTTTTTTATTGAGCATTATTAGAGGTAGCATCTATTGCTTTTCTGAATCGTTATTTTAAATTTGATGCATTGGGTTCGCTTTAAAGAAGGTAGTAGTAGAATTCGTGGTATCTGGAAATGATATAAATTGGATCTGGCAAAAAGGGGTTGGACAGGACGTTAAACCAGATGTCGGGACTGTGACGAAAATGATCTCTGTCGAACCCAAGTTTGGAGGCGCCACACCTCGTCATTGTCAAGAAGACTACAATATCACGCTGGATAATTCACAATGCTCTTGTACCTCGGTGTATTAAAAGCCCCCTCTCCAGAATAAATTTCAATCTTCCTTTAATAGCATTGCAAATTTCGACGTGTTCAAATGACAAAGTTCCATCTCGGAGAGACCAAATGAAAAGGTGCTAACTCGTAGAGACAAAATGAAAAGATGCTAACTCTTGTAGCAAAATCTGGAAGCTTCAACATCACATATAAATTGTATTGGGAACATTAGCGCCCTCAACTCTGTAGCACCTTTTCATTTGGTCCCTCCGATATGGAACCTTGACATTTGGACTAGCATTCGACCTTTCGCTCGTCTCGGTACGCGTGGTATTTAAGAAGTCTTGAGAAACTGAGAAGTGCCGATAAGTTTTGAGAATCTGAGCGATGAGAGGTCATCTCAGACTTGAAAGGGTCTGAAAGCTTTAGAGAGCCTTCGAGCGCTTGAGAACTTGACTGCCCTCGAGCGCTCAAGCTTCTCAAGACTTCTCAAATACCCCGCGCTCTGAGACGATCGAAAAGCCCAAAGCTATTTTGGACACAACGATTTCTCTTCTTTCCAGATTTAAAACTTGTTCTTTGAACTTGAATAAGGGATGGTCGTACTTTACTTCTCGCAAAAAATGATTAAAGTTTATCAATAGCATTCCTATTATGAGAACATTTACAATTATCCAGTGTGTACCATTCTCTCCTTGAGTAACATTGTACCCAAGTTTTGAGAGGTTTCTGTCTCCCAGAAGCTTTTAACAATTGACTGGACGAAATTTTGTCTAGGAATGGTTTCTCTTTTCACAAAGTGTGAGGTACTAGTTTGATAATATTCAATTTCCTGGGGAAAAGCGACGTAAACAGCATTCATGATTATCCAGTGTGTACTATTCTCCCCCTCTTAGTAACATTGTATCCAAGTTTTGAGAAGTTTCTGTCTCCCAGAAGCTTTTAATAATTAACTGGACGAAATTTTGTTCAGGAATGGTTTCTCTTTATACAAAACGTGGAGTAGTCGTCTGATGATATTCAATTTCCTCTAGAAAAGCGACGTAAACAGCATTGCAGGTACAATATAGACGGAAAGGGTATGTCAGTGGTGAGCAGTGGAGCAGTGAGGCGGCGCCTGAATGTGACAGTATCTGCCGACGTCGCCAGTGAATGTCAACCCTCTTTTGACAGTTACACGAACGTGGAAATCTCACTCTGTAAATTGTTCCAACACCAACAGAACCGCGAAAACACCTCTAGCCAAGATAAGGTGCTGCTCCTCCTTTCACTGAAATCGACAACCCATTCTTGTTCCATCTTCCTGTCTCTCATTATTCCCACCTCCTTAAATTCTACAACTTCATCTTCCTTCCTAAACTTACTTATTAAAACATACCTAACAATTCTAAAAAAAACCGGATAAAGTTCCGAATAGCCCTTACCACCGATTATTTGAAATTCCGTATACTCATATATTTTGACGCGCTGATTACGAAAATCACAGTGAAAATTGGCGCAAATTGGATTTTCATGGTAAAAAACATAAAAAAACCCATAAAAATTATGGTTTTTCACGTCTATCTTGAGAACCATTGAATTTTTAAAAAAATAATTGTGACAAAAGTTGTAGACCTAGTTGTAGACCTATACACATTTCATGTTCTATCCAATTTTTTCGTACGAGTGAAAGTTTTCGAGATATTTGATGATAAAGATGAAAATTTCCTACCTAGCCCCTGCCGAAAACGTAAGTATTCCTGTGACCAATCACTGCAGTTATATATTTTTTTACTTAATTTTATTTACGTCTCCCCACAAGAAGTTGGAAAGGAGAAGGAGTTTGACCAACATTATTTCTGTGGCCACACAAAGGTGCGCCTTTCCGCATTGTAATTGATGTAACTGATGTTTTCAATGGTTTTCACCGTGAAAATCAAATTTGCGACAATTTACACTACTATGTTCGTAATCACCGCGTCAAAATACGTGCGTCTGCAGAGTTTCAAAAAAGTTGAAGGTGAAAATAATACGTACGTTTTCGGCAGGGGCTAAGCATGAAATTTTCATCTTTATTATCAAGTATCTCGAAAACTTTCACTCGTACAAAAAAAATGGACGTGACAAAAAATTTGCACTATGACTACAACTACAACTTTTGTTGACATTTTTTTTTAAATTTCCAATCGTTCTTGAGATAAACGTGAAAAACCATGATTTTCATGGGGTTTTTATGGTTTTCACCATGGAAATCAAATTTGCGTCGTTTTTCTCTATAACTTTCGTGATCAGCGCTTCAAAATACACAAATATACCCGAAAGCTTTGTAGCCATTACAATAAAATTTCAAATATTTTCGAAGTGATTAATTTCAAGCTTTCTCAGTTTATAAGTGCCTACTATAACGATCTAAGTAGTTATCCAGGTGTGTGTATGTGTCGGCTTTTGTTAACACGATAACTTGCAGACGGTTGCAGATACATACTGATAAAATTTAGAGGGCTTATTTTTACCAGTAATACTCGTATATCAAAACCAACACAAAAATATCTAAAAACATTCATTAGATTTTCGTTTATAATATTTTTAAAATGAGTTTCTTATTTGGAGCGCTAAAATCGTTTAAAAAGGCATAATTTATGATTTGGGAACGCTTGAAAAAGTACAATTTTTTATAACAATAAACTACTTACATGTTTCTTTGACTCAAACTGAAGAAATTCCAAATTTGACATGTACAACTTTTATTTTAAAAATGTGCATTCAACTAAATCAGAAACATGGATTTTTTCGTTTTCAAAAAATTGTATGTGGCACAGCAAATTTTTATTAATTTGTTAATTTTTTATTGCTGTTCAATATTTAGGAATGTAGCTAGAAGTGATTTGTAAAAATTGTTTAGTCCATAGGTAAACTTTTGTGAATCTTTAAATTCTTCCCGGAACAGAAGACATTAACCATTTTTTCTTTATTCGTGTGCCAAACCACAATTTTTTTTGTTCGGCTCAAATGAGTTGATAAATTTTAGAATTTTTGCTTCACTAGCGTGTCCTTCTCGTGCCGAAATTTCCCCATCTTTCTCCATCTGAAGTAGAGTTCTGATTTTTTTGACGTTTTTTACGGTTTTCGTATGATGAAGTTTTTTTTTGTTTTATTTTCGAACGCTTTTTTCTCGAAAACTTGATTTCGGGCACTACACGGAAAAAATAACTATTCCAAAAAATGGAAAAGTTTGCGAAATTTTAACAAAATAGTATGTTACTTTTGGACAGGCCACATTTTTAGAAGATTTCGTATAAATTTATCGAAAAGTGGATCACTCTTACAAATATTTGGAAAATATTTTACGAATTATTGACATATATTATGAGAACAGCAATTTTTCAATTTTTATTCCATGGTTTGTCACAATGTCTAAAAATGTATTAATTTCTTAAAAACAGAATGATCCGTTTTTTGAAATACTTGGAATAGAAAATTCCTCAAACACAGAAACGAAAAAGTGAGCTGCTAGT
>JAUMHM010000048.1:6707377-6725974 GCA_032362435.1 Melikaiella ostensackeni
ACACACAACTCTGAATTTATGTCGGGTTTCGGATATGGCTTGCAATGGCAGTGAGACTCTTCCAAGCATTTCTTCGAAGTAAACAGGGCCGTATGAACCATTTCCAGTAGGAATACATAATATTAATTAACTGTATTTTGTAAAAATGTAGACTTTTTTACCATGAAGGATGGATCTTTTTTAATAATGAAGACTAATTATAATACAACGAGAATTTTCCGCGTGTATTTAAAAATAAATGCGAAATATGCACGCGTGTATTCAAACTGTCTTTGAAACCCGTAAATTATCTTAAAATTGGTAGTAAGCACCTAAAATTTCCTCAAAAATTTTGTTAACTTTGAAATGAGATGAAACTTATTGAAACCTCATAAAATGCCTTGAAATTCTCTGAAATATCTTGAAATCTTTTGCAACTTTAATTTTTGAGATGGCAAATATGTTATTTTAACCAATCTAGTCAAGAAATTCGAAAATTTGTTTAAAATCAAAGTGAAAAAATAGTTGCACTCGTTAGCACTTTGAGAAAATAGTAGGATTGGTGTAATTATTTTCAAAAGAATAGCAAAATATTTGCATCGTTGAAAAAAGTTTCAAAAAGTGTCAATAGTGGCATGAGTTCGAGCCCTGAATAAAGATTAAAATTCGGAGATTGATTAAAAAATAAAGGTGCAGAGGAATAAAATGTTAATCGCCAGGACCCTCTCACAGGAAATATTAAAAAAATATCCTCTCAGAGATACACGTTTTGCAATTCGAGATTTTAATTGAATGTGAAAAAATGCAATCATATTTCAGCATTAATTGGGTTTAGGAGGAAGAACGAATGGGAGGTGAGGGGATGGCACCCAAAAATGGAGACTCGAGGGTACATAATAAAAGAGCAGGGCTAATATCGAATGCAATTACCTTTGTTAGGTATGACATGCAGAGAAGTATGTAAAAATATGCAAGGCTTTCAGAGACGAAAACTTGTTATTGAGACAGGGGAGGTTCTACATTTTAAATCTAATCGTAATTTTTCTCGACAAAAGGACAAAAATAATAAATAATAAATAATGAAAAGTGAGTAGGAAAAAAACTTTTTCAATGTAAATAAAATTGATGCAAGGGAAAGAGAATAAGGAAGCAGAAAATAGACAAAGGATGAATTCGAGTATAAAACTCGCAGACTTGTCTGCTGCTTTTCTTGCATGTTTTGTAGTCAATCCGAACTATTGATATCAACAGCTTTTGTATTCTGTTTCTTTTTTCTCTTCTCGATATACCACGAACACCATTGTATATTTGCCATTGATTCGCATATACCTTGGCATTTTATCTCTTTTCTGCTTCCTCAGTCAGACACTCTGTGCATATATTTCTCCATTTGCTCAAGCTGAGTCACAAATTCTTCCGATAAAGGAGAAAAGTCTGCTTAGAATAAAAATCAAATTCTTATATTCTTATTAGATTTTTACTTCATGTATAACATTTTCGTGTTTGTACATATCTATAATCCCCCCCTCCCACAGAAGATCAGCAGAAATTAAACCCTTTAGCTCACATCACTTCCCATAATCCCCAATTACCCCAACTCTCAGAATACGCTTCCAAGAGGGTAACCCACAAAAATTAGAATTTTACAAACGCTACCCCCTAGATTTCATTATTTTGGTGAAAAAACACTGCCATGTATTTTCTTTTATTTTCAAAAAATTGTTTAGAGGTTCCTCTAGGCCGTTTTAGGTCTGAAAATGAATTTTATTAACTTGTGATTTTAAAAAAAAAAATACAAATTTAAGGCTAAAATTCCTTATAGCTCTAGGAAGCATTTTTTATTTATTGAGGAATAAACCTTAAATTTAATGACATAACGAATTTTTTTTAAAGATATTATCAGACTTAGAATGTGAAAATTTGTAATTTTATTACAATTAATAGTCTGGAATGGTCCCTAAACATTTTAGAATAATATGCACAGGATTTCTTCTAAAATATAAAGGAAATATTTCCCACAACGAATAAATTGGAAATATTTACACTACGTGACAGAAAAAAAGCTCGAATTTCGAAATACATCCACATTTTTTATATTCTCACGATTCCTATAGTACTTTAAAGTGTATTTCAGCGAATTCAGAATAAAATCATAAGAATTCAGAATGAATTCATAAGAATTCAGGATAAATTTATAAGAATTCAAACCGAATTCAAAACAGTTTGAGTTAAACTCATATTGTGAAAAAATACAAAATATGGAAGTAAGCTTAAAAGAACTCAAGGGAATTCAGGAGACTGATGAAATTCATACGAGTTTGAGTGAATTGAATGAAATTTAAAAAATTCAAGAATATCCGTTGAATTTAGTATAACGAAAGTGAACAGAATTCAACAATAACAAAACTTACGGGAATTTAAAAAAAAAAAAACCAATAAATGAAATTAAATTCGAGTGAATTTAGAGGTATTTAAGTGAAATGAGAAGAATGCGATGTAATTCATAAAAATTCAAGGTGAATTTGAAAAAAAATGCAAGTAAATTGAAAACAATTCAAAGATATTAACAAAATTCATTGAATTCATTAAGTTTGGAGTGAATTAAGAGAAGTTTAAGGGAGTTCAAAAGAATTTGATGATATGCCTAACAATTTAAGGTAAAAGACCAGGGTGAATTCAAAAATCTTTTTTGAAAAATATATAAAATCCATTGAATGGGGTAGAATTAAGTCAAGATAGATGAATTGAAGTGAATTTAAAAGAATTCAGGATAAATTAATAAGAGTTCAGGATGAATTCCAAATGAATTCAAACGAATTGGAAAAAAAATTAATATAAAATATTCCATTGATTTCCGTAAAATCTGAGCTGATTTAGAAGAATTCAAGGAAATTAAATAAAACTCATACGAATTCAGGATGAATTTTAAAGAGTTTAAGGTGAATTAAAAAAAATTCCAGAGTTAGTTTTTTCAATTTCCAAGGATTTCATAGTAAAAATTTTTATTATCCAAACAATTCCATTGGTTTCAGTAAAATTTGAATGAATTTCGGGAATGAGACGAAATTAATACGGAATCAAGATGAAATTTAAAGAATTCAAGATGAATTTTAAAAATCAAAGGATTTCAAAAAGAATCAATAAAATTCAGAAATAGGTATAGACTTGAATTTAACAAATTCGATGAAATTCATACGAATCCAAGATGAAGTAAAAATAATTCACGGTGAATTTAAAGTAAATCCAAGTGAATGCTACAAAACTGTCTGAATTTAAGAAATCAAATTGAGTATAAATAAAAATTTTAATTTCTGTTTGACGCAAAACATTCAAATTTAATTTAATTTAATGTAATTTGGTCGATCGATTCTTGGTTGCTTAATTTCCAATAATTTCGTAGTTAAATTTGTGTCCAAATTTTGTCGTTGGTTTCTTGGTTTTTTTCATTTCCAAGAATTTCGTAGTAAAGGTTTTAAATTCCAAAAAAAATCTATTGAATTCGCATAAATAGGAGTGAATAGAAATCTGATAAACTTCACAAGAATTCAAGGTGAACTCAAAAGTCTTCAGGGTGAATTAAAAAAACTGAAAATCCAAAAACGACCCATCGAATTCAGTGAATCTCAAGGGAATTTCAAAAAATTGAGGGTGAATTCAAATGAACTGAAGGAAGTGATCTTTTCATTTAAAAACGTGTCTATAGTGACTTTATTTTTGAGAAGTGACTAAAAAGTAATTTGAAAGAAATAAGTGATTTTTTTCAGGTAAATTATAGCTAAAAATACATTTTTAAGTAATAGAGGAATCTTCAAACTATAAAAATATGTATTTTATGTGTATTTCGAAATTCAAGATTTTTTTTGTCACCAAGTATAAGTATTTTAAATTTATTCATTATGGAGAATATTCTCCTTATATTGTAGAAGAAATTCTGTGCATATTATTGCAGGAAAAATAAGGTTTAGGGGCCATTTCAGACCATTAATTGTAATGAAACTCCAGATTTTCGTATTTTAAGCCCAATAATATCTTTAAAAATGTGTGTTGTTTTTTCATTTCGTAAAACTTAGGTGCTGTGAGCTCAGTGGAGTTCAGCAGTTCCGTAGCCACAAAGCGGGCAGTTCCAACACTCGCGTGCATATTTCACATTTATTTTTAAAAACTCGCGGAACATTCTCTTGTCATGATTTGGTCTTCATTATTAAAAAAGGTCAATCGTTTGCGATAACAAAAATCTACACTTGTACAAAATACAGTTAATTAATATTATGTATTCCTACTGGAAATAGTTTAAACGGCCATACCCGAGACCGCCGTTAAATTAAGGTTCCAGTGTATATAATTTTTTTTTCGTTTCATTTTTCAGTGATTGTGCGACAAAAAAAACGATTTGACGTATCAATAAAATTATCTACAGGTTCTTTTTCTCCGAGCGAAATCCATCAGGTTTTCATATCTTGTTCTGGGAACGGGAAATGCGGGAACGCGTGTTCTGTTTGCAGATTAGCTACGTGGGATAAGGATTGTCGAAGCCGGTATAGTACAATAATCCAGACATCAGGTGTGACTATGTGTACGTGTGCAGACGTATTAAATGGATGAATGGCGATGATAAATATTGCGAGACTTCTAAGAGACTTCAACGGAAAAGTCTTATTTCCATGCCTCTTTTAACACCTGTTCACTTTTGTCAACGTCAGTTTACTCCAAGAGTCATATTTTCTAAGCACTTTCATTTGCCAGCTTTTTCCAATCCCCAAAAGTACACAAGCCTCATTCACTCTAAGTGGACAATTTTTCATCAAAATATAAACTGTTCTCAGTTGCACGAAAAAAAAATGGATAGTCAAGCTTGGGAGTATCAAAATTTGGATGGTTATTTTGATTTCCTAAGTAGTATCAAGGTACCATTCATAATTTTTTCTTTATAGTCAGGCAGATAATAATTTTATAATTGTTGGGTGTGAGCCCACCCAATACCCGAAACGCATTTTCGGTACACTTGTGGATATTTCGAACATGCGTAGCGAGTGGAGAACGTGGGCAGAACATGGTGAAGAGTGGATTCAGTGTTTTTTTTGTTTGTTTTTGTTTTTCAGCATAAAATCTGGTGCTTCCACGGGACTAAATACAAAGGTGTCACCCAGCAATCAGTGCGTATTCTCAACATCATCGACCGAAAACATGCTCAAAGTTTCTTCATTTCTTGATACAGAAACAAAATTTATGAGATTCGTGATTTCTATTGTTTCCAGTGTTTTCAAGGCAACAAATTTTAAAGTTTACCCTCTAGTGTGATTAAGTTAACAATCACAGAGAATCAAGCTAACACTCCTGTGTACTCTGGTTTACACTTCAAAATCATCAAGTTGATACTCTGGGATGGTCGAGCTAAACACCCATTTTTGACATTCCGCAGATTATTCTGCAATGAATGAAGCCTAAGTTTAATTGAAAATTCTGATAAAAATATATCCAAAGCTCGCCGAGGCCGCGATTCTCCTGTGGGTAGCAATTTTAATTACGCGTGTCGAGCGACAAGAAAAAATGCGTATCCATAAAGCATGTACGCAATAAAAATTGGCCTGTCAGGAGTCAAACTGCCTTTTATTTTAAGATATTAATTTGTCCAAGGACGAATTGCTCCACCGTGTTGAGATATGTCACCCTCAATGTCGGAAAGAAGGGGATGAAAAAATGGAGGGAGGCTTTTTTATAGAAATATAGAAGAGAGTAACTTATCCCCGAATTTCGCGACCCCTGGAAGATGAAAGGGTGCAGACATCAAGGGGGTGGCGTCCAAAGAAACGAGTCGTCCGACTCACTTGTGAGAAAACAAGTGAACGCAGAATGAAACTCTGTTTCGGCTAATTTACGCGATCATAAATCTTACCCTCTGTAGCGGTTGGGGCTCGAAACTTAATCCCGAGAAAAATAATAACGAAGCATAATTTGCTGCGGTGCAGCAGGTGGAAGGAAGGAAGTAGTAATCGGATGAAATGGATCATTGAACAAAGGCATTCTTTCCGATGAGACAATCGATCATGTTTATTAGATCCTGACACGATATTTCTCATTCGTCTATTATTATCTTCACGGAGAAAAATGGGTAGCCAGCTTCACTATTAGGAGTGTGAAACTGACTATACTGGAGGTTTAAGTATAGGACAGCCTTCTAGATAGTTCAATTTAATATCCGCAGGAAGTCAAAAACCAGACTACTCACAAGTGTTAGCTTGATTATCTCGGAGTATGTTGATATCTGTTGTCCTTCTCGTCAGACTGGACTTTGAATAATTAAATAGAACCTGCGAAATCTGAAAACTGATGTAACATCCATCAAATCTGAAAGCATTTTTTATGATTTTTGAAGTATCAGATGCATGAGAGATGACTGCATGTGCACAGAAACTTTGACAACATATCACTTTGAGCACAAGAGGCTAAAGAAATGGCGTCACTGCACTGAATAGAAACTTCGATCCTTGGAAGCATCAAATTTGACGCTGAAAAACAAAAAAAAACACTTAATCCACTCTTTACGCATGTTCGAAATATTAAAAAGTGGTTTAAACAAATAAAAAATGTGTTTAACATGCCAAACATGAAGCTGAAACGTCACTCGTACCGGAAATGAGTTTCGGGTATCGGGTGTGTTGGCTTTGCGTTCTATATTTCAGCGTCCCTACAGATTGAAACTCTGCGAATGGTCAAAAAATTGACGATCCCAAAGTATCCATTTGATCATCCTGATGGTGAATCTGGTCACCTGTGGATACTCAAACAGACTATAAAATTATGGTCTCCCTGATTATGAAGAAAAACGTACTATCTAGAAGATCGAACTGACCATCTGTTTGACACTTCAAGTTTGACTATCCATTTTTTTGGTGTTTGCACAAGTCTTCAAAAATGTAGAAGTATTTAAAAGAAAGTAAATCTCAAATTAAGTTTGTAGCAACCCTGCCATCCAATTACTTGTAAAATTTACATTCTAAATTGCAGATCCCGATAATAATCGATGAATAAAAATAAAAACAAGATTGTATAAAGAGAATTTTAGCTTTCGAGCAACGAAAATATTTTCATCTTCGCTTTTAATCCGACTATTAACTCGTTTTGCAACTAAATTTCTACAGTCTGGACGTTAACTCGAAGCGTGATGAACAAACTTGAAAATAAGGCTATAATGACTCGAATGAATGGCTACCGTTCACGTAATCGTCTCGCACTGGTCTTACGGCTTCGCTCTCAAGCTTTGTTTTAGTCTCATAAAAATTTTAATTCTCGTATCCCGCATTGGAGGACTTCGCCTCTTTCCTCCCCTCCTCGTATTTCACTCTTTTTTTCTGTCATTTTCAACGCCGGTTACGGGTACTTATGCAAATATACCGGTTGAGCCTCTTCGCATTCGCACCAATTTTGCGACCGGTTCGCTCAAAATGAAAGATGAATGTTCGGTCAGCAAGGCATATCGTAAACCGACCAAAGGTACACGATCGTGTACGCACTTTTTCGCCTGGAGGATATTGTTGGTTCGATAGGCGACATTTACTCAAACCTAACGAACCGGTTCTCTAAATGGTTTTACGACAAGCCTCGCTATGTGAAAATGCAGAGAAACGCGAATAAGAAGCGAGCCCTCTTTCCTCCTTTGGATTTTATACCGTACTTGTTTGATACACATGGCACGATATCCAATTCTTGCTCGACTTTGAATAGTAGTCTCTTCTAAAACAGGTTGTGAAAATAGAGAATATTAAATTAAATACATGTACCTGAAGTTCTGAACGTTCAAATGAACAAAATATATTTTCCCAATTTTGTTTCATCTAGAAATATTAATTCCACTACGAATGAAAATATGCATGAGGAATATCTTTTATAATTGTATTACTTTCAATGCAATGAATCACATATTCTGCACTTTTTCTACTTTAAAAAGCTATCAATAAGAAATTTCGTTCATTTGAACGTTCGAAACTTCAAGCACATAAATACCATTTCTGAGGGCAGGGTAATCAGTAAATAAATTAATAGAAAGATATTGCTTCAAAGTATATTTGGTAACAGAGCAGAACAAAATATTGTTTTGAACAAGAAAGATATAAAGTAAACCTTCATTTCATTTCTTTTCATCGAAAAAAATGTTTCATCAATTTTGTTCATTTCCTTAAAGGCTGACACAAATGACATAACTTCCAAACGAGAGCAATTTTGGCATGCATTTACCTCGAAAAGTTCCTCTTGATAATTTTTTGATACTAAATTAAGCTTTTGCAGCCACCTGAGTGTTTCAGTTCTCTCTAGAAGAGGAACTAAATCATTTCAAAAAACATAGTTTAGAAGCCCTTGTAAAATGTATTACTCTAATAGAACACATTTTGGAATCACTTTTGTAGCATGATCTGACTTGTAACACTGTGACAGTCTTTGGAATTTTTTCTTTTTGTTTTCAAGAAACGAAATTTTTTTTAATTGTGTCTCAAATCTCCAAAAGTTCTCAAATCGCGTTGTTCTTTATCTTTGCTTAAAATAAAAAGAAATTGTTTTTTGATGAAACTTCCAAAAGTTTACAAACTCTTAAGAAACTATTCAAGGCAACAACCCTTTCTATGATACTTAAAGTACACATAATTATTGAACATTTAGAACAATGTCTTAGAAATTCAAGAGATGATGAAAGTTTAGGGTTATGGTCAGAACAGCCAGGCGAGGCTCTTCATTGAGAATTTCTCAAGTTTTGGGAAAAGCATAAAATCAATCCTTAAATAAACGACAGAAAGTACAAAAATTAATTTGCATTTAAAACACTTTTAGAATTTTTTTCTATGCACTTGAGAAAATGAAATCAAGGTTTACTTTTATATCCTTATTGCTCAAAACAATATTTTTTCTGCTTAGGTTCTCCATATACTTCAAAAACAATATCTTTCTATTAATTCATTAAAAAATCACCCTGTGTTTTCAAAAGAATTAGTAACCCGCAAATATAAAAGGTTTTTTTTAATCAAATATTTTTAAAAAAGGATCAGCTACGGTTTTAATTTTCATGGTTTTTATTTTTTTAACCCATTTTTCATTCAGGGACACCGTGCAGGGCTACCCCAGCCTAATTTACTTGAAAGAAGTGAAAAAAGTGACCTATTTAAACCGAAAAAGTGACCAACAGTGACTAATTTCTGATCCAAAAAAGTGACTAATGTACATTCATGTGTTAAAGTGTTCTTTTGAATTCAAAAATATTCGATGAAATTTATAATAAATTCACATGAATTTTAACGAATTTAGAATGAATTCAAAAGAATTCAGACTGAATTCAAAGCAATTTAAGTTAAATTCAAAGAATTCAGGGTAAATTCAAATGAATTGAAAACAATTCAAAAAATCAATACCTACATATTAACCTTAGTAGAATTGCAGTGAATTTAGAAGAGTTCAAGGGAATTCAAGAGACTTTGAGGAAATTCATAAGAATTTGAGTGAATTGAACAAAATTTGAAAAATGAAAAAATTTTCATTGAATGGAATAAATTAGAAGTGAACAGAATTCAGGGCGGATTCAAAAGAATTCAAGTGAATTGAAACAAAAATTCCAACAAAAAAACAATGAATAAAATAAAATCTGAGTGAATTTAGAGGAATTTTAGAGAGATGAGAAGAATTCGATTAAATTTATACAAATTCAAGTGAATTGAAAACAATTCGAATATATTTAAAAAATTTATTGAATTCATTAAATTCAGAGTAAATTTAGAAAAATTAAAGGGAATTCAAAAAGAATTTGATGAAATGCCTAAGAATTCAAGGTGAGTTTAAAAGACTTTAAGGTGAAATAAAAAAAACTATTCTAAAAAATCCATTCAATTGAGTAGAACTGAGTGAATTTAGAAGAATTTATGTGAATTCAAAAAAAAATATAAAAAAAATAAAACAATTCCTAAAAATTCATGTTTAATTCCAAGTGAAATTAATTAAATGAAATTCAAAAGATCCAAAATATTCCATTGATTTCAGTAAACTTAGAAGAATTTAAGCGACATGAGAAGAATTCGATGAAATTGATAAAAAATAAAGTGAAATGAAAACAATTCAAAAATATTAAAAAAATTCACTGTATTCATTACACTCGGAGTGAATTTAGAAAAATTCAAGGGAATTCAAAAAAAAATTTGATGAAATAAACAAGAATCCAAGATGAGTTTAAAGAGATTTAAGGCTGCATAAAAAAAAACCTTAAAAAATCCACTGAATATACTAGAAATGAGTGAATTTTGAAGAATTCAAGGGTATTCAAGAGACTTTGGAAAATTCATAAGAATTTAAGTGAATTGAACAAAATTACTTCAACGGAATCGAAGTAAATTGAAAAACATTTTAAATAAAAGCAAAGAATAGAATGAAATTCGAGTAAACTTGGAAGAATTTAAGGGAAACGAGAAGATTTCAATAAAATTCATAAAAATTCCAGACGAAAATTATAAAAATTGGAGATGAATTTTTAAAAAGTTCAAAAATATTTTAAAAACTCATTGAGTTCATTAAATTTTGAGTGAATTTAGAAGAACTTAAGGGAATTCAAAAACAATTTGATGAAATGCTTAAGAATTCAAGGTGAGTTTATAAGACTTGAGGATGAATTAAAAAAGGCTAAAAAAATCCATCAACTGATTGATTGATTTCAGTAAAATTGGAGTGAATTTCGAAGAATTCAAGGGAATTGAAGTGAACTGAACAAAATTACTTCAACAGAATTGAAGTAAATTGAAAAGAAATTGAAAAAATATTAAGAAATTAATAAAAAGAAATTCGAGTAAACTTAGAAGAATTTCAAGGAAATTAGATAAATTCGATGAAATTGATAAGAATTCAAGATAAATTTCAAAATGAATTAAAAATTTTTTAAAATTCAAGGCATTTCAAACAGAATTTGATGAAATTCATACAAATTCAAGACGAACTCAAAAGAATTTAGGGTGAATTAAAAATAATTGAAGTAAATGGAACAAAATTGTTAAAATAAAAAAAATTCCATTCAATTCAGTGGATTGGAAGCAAACAGTAGATAATTCAAGAAAATTCAGAATACACCTGAATTTAATAGTGGTAGGCCTTGAGTTCTCTGTTTTAATTTATTGAAAGAAAATTGACTAAAGTGATCTCTTCATTTAAAAAAGTGACTAAAAAGTGGTTTGAGAAAGAAAAGTGATTAAAAGTTACTTGAGCGACTGTGTGGCAGCCCTGTTTACTTTGTAAGAAGGAATTTGCAATATAATTGAATATAATTTTTAACTTTCAAACGTCTGAAGTAAAGGATTTAAAGTTGAAGAATTCAAAATTAATCAATGTTAAAATATTTCTTAGTCATACTCATCCACGCTAACTTAACTTTTGCAGTAATTTATAAAGAACCCAAAATTAATTTGTGAAATATAGTGAAAAATACCAAAAGTGTCTGATTGTAACTGATTTTTTTACTTGCAGAAAAGAAAACGATATCTTTCGATGATCTTAATTTCGAAAATAAAACAGGGTGGCCGTTTTAATAAAGGAAATATACTACCGGTGATTTTCCGGTCAATTCTCCGTCATCAAATATTTTATCCGTCATTCAACAAATATTTTCGTCCTAATTTGATTCTATTTTTTTTAAACCTCGGCATTTCCTCCACCTCGGAATAAATTTTTTTTACAAATTTGTATTCTCTGTTGACTCTATGAGGTTGCAAGTTTTCCAAAAGTGGGAGTAGATACTAGGTTAATCTGAAGAGGAACTTTCAAAAGAAAAGAATTAGTTTCCAGAGCCAGAGTAATTTATGGGGCAACACAGCAAAATTTGAATTTTCCTCCCACCCCGAAATTCAAAATTCTAAAACATTCCCTGTCGGTCCTAGGAAGCTGTAAATCTTGCAGAAGTAGGAGTAGTACCTAGGTAAATCTTAAGAAATACTTCTTGAACGAAAGAATTACTTTCCAGAGCCAAAGTAATTTATAGGCAAACATAGCAAAGCTGGAATTTTCCCCCCAAACCGAAGTTCAAAATTTGTTTAAACATTCTCTGTTAGTCATAAGAAGTTGTAAATCTTTCAGAATTGACAATAGCAACTATGTACATCTAAAGAAACACTTTTTGAAGAAAAAAATATATAATTTCCAGAGCCAGACAGACTGCTAAAAGCGGCTGACACTAACTGGATTTTTCACTTGCGGGAAACAAGATTCTATTTTTTTTAACCTTTTTTTTTAATTTCAATAATAAAATTTTGCACTTCTGCTGGTACTGTAACAAACTTATTTTGTAATCATATTTCTGAAAAAATCCATCAAGACCTTTTGCAATATGTACTTTTAAAAAATACTACTTTGTGAATCACAGTGAAAAATGCAGTACCAGTCAGCCAGAGTTTGATAGAATTGTGTATGTTTAGAAGTAACATCATAAAGTTTATTAAATAAAATTTTCAGCGAGAAAAGGAACGCTTTAGATAAAAATTGTTTCAACATAAAGTTGCCAAATTGTCATTTCTATGCAAATTATTCAATACCACGCATTACTTTGAAAAATCTCTGCCAAATTCTCTGAAAAATGTTTTCTAACTGCAGCATCTTGTTCCTCCGAGTTTGCAATCTGATCGAATGTTCCAAATAATTTTTCTCGGAGTAGAAAATGCGATTTTAATGCGACTGAACCATCTCATTTACCAAATGTAGTTTTAAGCCGAAGTATTAAAAATTTCGCCGGAAGTGAAGATAGGAACTCCGAGGGTTAGAAAAAAATGAGCAAATACGAGTTCCCAGGGAAACGGTACCCCGATGTGAGTTAGATATTCATCAAAGAACAACGCCGACAGCGAGCTTCCACGAAGTTTTCAACATATTTTTTTATTCTAACATGCAATTAGACAACCCGACAATATTTGACTCGAAGAAGAAACGCGTGGTGACCGCGAAGCAATTAAATTAATAAGCGGAATGTCGTCGGGATCTGAACCATGTCTGGTTTTTGTTCAAAGAGTCACCGTAATAACAGTGACCACTTGCCAATGTTGGTGAAGTACACAAAGCAATGAATAGAGTTTTTTACCCGTAAATGAATCGCGATATACAGTAATTTCAAATGAAGCTTACATAACACGTTCCAGCCTTCGAAAAACTCTATGGAACAAAAAAAATCAAAAAAGTATCTTCTGAAATAAAAAAAAAGTATTTAAAAAGTAGCCTTTTTAAATCAGTCAAAAATTAGATTTTTAAATAAAAAAGTAGAATAAAAAATATTTTAATCTGAGAAAAAAACATATTTAAAAGAGAAATTTCTTTCATACTTTTCTGTATGTAAATAATAACTGCGTTGAAGACTGCATCTAACAAGGAGATGATCAGAGTTGGGATTTTTCCTTAAATCTCATTAATTACCTATTAATTTGCTAAAATGAATTTTTAACAGAGCAGTTCAACTTTCAACCAAATAGTAGAATTTTCGACCAAACAAGATTTGAATTCTAAATAAAAAATAGTTGAATTCAACCAAAAAAGGCGAATTTTCAACAAAATAGTTGAAACCTCAACCAAAACAAATTAATTTTCAACCAAACAGTTGAATTTTTAACCAAGAAAGATTTTTCAGCCAAGAAAGAAGAACAATTTTAACGAAACTGTTGAAGTTTCACACCAAAAAGACGAATTTTCTACAAAGCAGTTGAATCTCAATAAAAAAGTTAATTTCTAAACAAATAGTTTAATTTTCTACCAAAAAAGTTGAATTTTTGACCCTGAAAGAAGACTTTTCAACCAAACAGTTGAATTTTTGACCAAAAAAGACGATTAGAAGAAATTTCTACCAAAAGAGATCAAGTCTGACACCAAATGAAAGGAATTTATCAAGAGTTGAATTTTTAACCAAGAAAGATATTTCAGTCAAGAAGGAAAAACAATTTTAACAAAATTGTCGAAGTTTCAAGCCAAAATGACGAATTTTCTACAAAGCAGTTGAATTTTAATCCCGAAAATATAAATTTTTAACAAAAAAGTTAATTTCCAATCAAATGTTGCGAATTCAACTGTTAAAAAATCAACTGTTAAAAATTTAATTTTTGAAAATTCAATTTTCAATTTTTTTCAATTTTCAACAGTTGAATTTTGTATTAAAAAAAGTCTTAAAACGATAAATTTGCAAAATTTCACACACAAATTTTTTTTAAAAAGCTGATAAATCTGTGATACATGTATGTATATACTCTACGTCTTCTCATTCTGAGATTTTTCAAGAAACCCATCGACTGTTCTATTTTGATTGATTTCTTTTTTTTTTTGGGAGGGTATAGCAGTTTTTTAGGCATACCTTTTTTTTTATTTTTTACTCTTTTATTTAAAAAAAGAACTGAAATTTATTAGTACGATAAAAGACGAATTTTCCACATAATAGTTGAATCCTCAACCAAAACAGATTAATTTTTGGCCAAACAGTTGAATTTTTAATCAAAGTACGGCGAAAATATTACGTGGACGATAGTTGGCCTTGAACATTTGCATACACGAAGAAGAAGCCAATTAAAGATGTACAGTTAAATTATTCTACTGTATATTACATTCCATTGGATCACCCTCCATGTATAAATAGTCTACGATTTTTCTTCAGGTCAGTTGGAGGTAATAATTAAGCACATTAAGCATAAATAATCTGATGTGTGCTTAATTATTACCTCCAAGTGACCTCAAGAAAAATCGTAGACTATTCTACTGTAAATTTTAGCTTTGGAAACGGTTGTGATATTAAAGACGAGTTTGTTATTGAAAAGTTGTCCAATTTTAAGCTTCTTAATACCGACTTTTTGTTCATATTGTGTTCAATTATATATTCTGACGCTTGATTGAGTACAGCTGTATGTTTTTCGGATGTTCCGGCCTACGGCGAAAGTATTACGTGGACGATAGTTGGCCTTGAGCATTCGCATACACGAAGAAGAGGGCCTGAAGTAGACCTCTCATTCGGCTCGTTAAAACATATTACGAAGAACGCTTGTACGGGCGAATTCTCATTGAGCGACGAGGGGGCGCCCGAGGAGCTTGATATAATAATGACCCAGACGAGCTGCATCCTTGTACTATATCGGACTCCCATATGCTTCAGAGAATTCCACATTTATTACGAAATCCCAATCTTTTTCAAAATATTCGAGAAAATGTCGAGAGAAAAAAAGAGCAGAGACACCATCCTGCAGAAAAATGTTTGGCTGGGTCAATAAAACGATTCGGTTGAACAAAATATTTTTTTGTCCCAACAAAATTTCTATGTCTGAGTTAAAACCAAGGCGGCCGTTTTAATCGAGGAAATATATTCCCGGTTTTTTCGCGGTTTGCAAACATTTTTCACGGTCATTGAAATTAAAAAATTCGAACTCTTACGGCTGAAAATTTTTCCATTTGAAGTAATCAAAACTGAACTGCAAGTTAAAGCACTTGAAGTTCAACTCTTTTGCATGTTAAGCTTTTAAAATTGAAGCTTGAAAAAATGTTTAATTCAGAAATTTTTTATTCAAACACTAAATAATTTACACGTATAAAATTGGAGATTTTAATACTTTTTAAATAAACAATTTTTAATTAAATGCCGTTAATCTACAAAACTTAAAACATTTTAATTTTTTTAAATGAACATTTCAAAGATTTCTGGTAGAAAAATATAGATTAAATTTTTTTTAAACTGAACTCTTTTTAAATCAGAACTTGAATTAATTTAATTTCTAGCAGTATCAAATGGATAATTTTTCAGTTGTTATTTAAGAATAAAAATTCTACAATTTCCTTATAAATTCAGAATTTTTAAAAATGCAAGAATTAAAATTTTAACGATCAAAGTTTAAATTTAGCACTCTGAAATTTTAACGATTCAAGGCTTTCTGTTTCAAACAGTTCAGTTTATAATTGTTTAGTTTTGAATATTTGATTAATGAACTTTTGAATGAAAAGTCAAATATTGCTAAATATCAAAAAGTTTATTCTTCTTTATAATTAAAATTTTTTTAATTCAATAAGTTGAAAATAAAGCCTGAAACAATATTCGAATAGAATTTGAAATTCATAAAAGCGTTCATTAAAGCTAAAACTTTTTTAGATTCACTTCCACTTTTTCAAGTTCACGTCAGTTGTCTTTTTTTTGAACATTTTAATTCTAACAACAATTTAGAACAAAAACCAACGCGAAATCCGAAAAAGTGTAAGTGGAAATGAAAGTAAAAAGGTTACATAATCGTTACATAATTTTTGCTTGAAAATTTCAATACTTGGTTGCAAATTCAATTATTTTGTTGAAAATAAAAAATTTTGTTAATTGTTTAAAATAAACAATTTTGTTAAAAAGTTATCCTTTTTGGTTGAAAATTAAATTGTTTCGTTGGAAATTCGTTTTTTCGGGTTCAAAATTCAACTGTTTTGGTGGCAAATCAACAATTTGGTTAAAAATTGAATTTTTTGTTGAAAATTCATAGTTTTGGGGTCGAAAATTTAACTATTTTGTAAAAGATTCGTCTTTTTGTCCTGAAAATTCAACAATATGGTTGAAAATTCAACTGTTTTGTTGAAAATGGTGACTATTTTGCCAGAGAATTCAAATATTTGATTGAAAATGATCTTTTTTGTTGGAAATTCATATTTTCTGCTTGAGAATTCGTCTTTTTGGTTTGAAAATTTTTGTCTTTAGGTAGAAATTTCATTTTTTTCTGTTTAAAAATGCAACTATTTGAAACTGTTTGAAACAATGCAACAAAAACAAATGCAACAATTAACTGTTTTGGTTCAGGATTCAACTATTTTATTGAAAGTTCGTCCCTTTTGGTTAAATGCAATTATTTTTTATTTAAAATTAAAATCTTTTTTTTTGTTGAAAAATCAACCATCGCACTTTTTGTTGAGAATTTATCTTTTTTGGTTTAAAATTCAACTACTTGCTCGAAAGTTGAACTAATTTGTTAAAAATTAATTTTTTGGTTGAAGATTCATCTCTTTGGTTGGAAATTGGAACTATTTTGTTGAAAATTCATTCTATTTTGTTTGAAAATTCATCTTTTTGGTTAAAAATTTAAATATTTTGTTGAAAATTCTTTTTTTGTCGATTTCTTTTATACACAAAATTTAATCATTCCATTTTTGGTTGAAAATTAATCTTTTTTAGTGGAAAGTTGAAATATTTGGTTGGGAATTTATGCATTTTGTTAAAAATTCTTATTTTTTGTTTGAAGATTTATCTCTCTGGTTAAAAATTTTAATATGTGGTGCAAAATTCATCTTTTTGGCTTGAAAATTCAACAATTTGGTCGAAATTTTTTTTCTCTTGACGAAGAAATCTTTTTTGGTTGAAAATTCAACTATTAAATTTTTCGTTGAGAATTCATCTTGTTTGATTGAAAATTCATCTAGTTTTTTAAAATGCAATAATCTTAATTGAACATTTAGGAATTTGAAGCATTTCAAATTGCATTTAATAATATAACCAAAGTCAAGTATTGTTCAATTTGTAATATTCGAACTACAGTTCAATTTTAGAAATCATTAATTGATTTATATTTACAGTTGATTAACTTAAAACGTTATTCATAAAAAATTAAAAATATCAAAAGCTTTCAATTATTAATTGTTTAAGTCCTCAAATCTGCATGTTAAAACTCTTTAAGGGCATGTGATACTTGGAAAATTTATCGACTTTAGCATTGATAGGTTCCCCCGCCTTTACTCCCACAATAATAAAGATTTAGGCTTAAAAATTTGGGGAATGATAGAGAACATGCTAACGGACGTCCCCGAACTCTTCCCAGTGGGTACAAAATTTGGCGACGTCTTTACGACATCGTTACGACATCTTTACGATAACGTTACGACATCTTTACGATAACTTTACGACATCCTATGTCCATGTCGTTAAGGTGTCTTTACGATATCGTTAAGGTGTCTTTACGATATCGTAAAGACATCGTCAGATCATACGACGTCTTTACGATATCGTAAAGGCACCTTAACGACATGGGCATAGGATGTCGTAAAAATGTAAAATTGTCGTAAAGATGTCATAACGATGTCGTAAAGACGTCATAACGATTTCGTAAAGACGTCGCCAAATTTTGTGCCCACTGGGTTCTTTTGAGGGATAATTAAAAAAAAATTATTTTTGGTAAATTTGATTAAAGTGTGTATTTTGTGGTTATGTTTGTTACAGCTTTACTTCCAAACTACACAATATTTTTGGCCGAAAACTTAGGACAAGCAAAAAAAAAGAAACTAATGCTCCGGAAATAACCTTGTCTGTAGATAATTAAAAAAGTTTATTTCATAAATAATTTGTATGTGGCGAAAGATTGATCCTAACCTCAAAATAGTGCACGTACATAAAATTTTTATTTATCAGAATAAATTTTTTAAATTTTATTCCTATAAAAAAGAGTTCGGGGACATCCGTTATACTATTTTACAGCATCTCCTAATTCAGTTTTCGAACATTTTGATTTTTGTGCACAAAAACCCGGGAGAACTGAACCCAATTTACCATACGCGAAAGCAAAGATATTATATACATAGATGCGGTAAGAGGCGGCAGAGTGGGGGAAACCGGCATTAGTAAGGAAAGATAAA